>CATIWF010031711.1:0-110084 GCA_949630135.1 Balakata baccata
TCAATCATCTCATGATCAGATCATTGAAAGAAAAATATGTAAAATAAATTTTACAAATTAATTTCAATTTTACAAATCAAAAGATCCAAAATCATCAAAACCATGCAATCCAATTACACCTTAAATTAAAATTAATTTTAAAGGGCACAAGGTGGCTCTGATACCAATGAAGGGTTTTGATCATGTTTCACATACATATAACGCAGCGGAAAATAAAAAATTTTCAAAACCCGAATCAATGGATTATACATGTGCCAATTAAAACTAATTTAACCAAAGAAAATTCAGAATTTATACCTTTATAATTTCTTAATTTTTCTTCAACTTCTCACCTTGTTGGGTTGTAGCAAACCACAACAATCCAATATTGGATTGTCTCTACCAATATCCACGCGAAGATGAGAGGATGAAACCACTAGGGAGATGGCTTGAACATACTTCAATACATACCTCAAAGTGCTAGCAATGATGTATGTTCATATGAGAAGAAAATTAAACTCTTTAATTTTCTTGTTGCCTCCAAAAAATTTTCTTCTCTCAAAAATTTTTCCTTATCTATTTTCTGTCTTTTGGGGTCTTTTAGATCCAAAAGAAAATCAGAAAAGTAGATCCAAATTGAAGAGAGGAGAAAATGGGAGTTAATGTGAATAGTAATGGCCATTAAGGCCATTTTATGCTCATCGGCCAGCTGCTGCGCACTGGCACGTGTAGCAGCCCGCCTGGGCCTACTGGGCAGGACCAGTTGGCCTGCCAGGCCAGCGGGCCCTTACGAGCCCATCAATCCCCTGAGCAATTTTTTTCCGCGATTTTATCGCGAACCGACTCAAAATAATTTTCTCATATTTTGGTTCTCATCCTAAACCATTTTGCTCATTCTTTACATCTCCAAAGCATGTGACCCATTAGGTTCCCAGTTATGTTGGCCATTTCAATTATCAAATAATTTAAGCAAATCATGAGCGGTATCTAGCAACACATCATGATTTCCAATTGACCGGAAAGTCAGTGGTTTGACTACGAACCTTTCCATAGACAACAATATGTGCAACTCATTCTTTCACCATTCTATACCCCACTCGGTTCAGAGCATGGACTATGTGTCAGCTCCCGCTAAACTGACTACATCACACCTAGCCCAAGTGATTTTAGATCTTGTCACTGAGACTCATTACTCAATTAGACATGTCATTGAAGACCATCTTCATGACAGTTCCTACTCTAGCCAGAGATTCCCGAGTAATGATCCCAACAAGAGGCCATAGATATACTCTCCCTCTATCAGGAGTGGTGAATCCTCTGTTGGCTACCCAATTACCTTTGAATCCCTCAAGCTGCACCCAATCACCACCCTATGAGCGACCTCTATGAGGCAACATGGAATGGAGTCAAAGTACAGAATCAGTATCCAAGATATCCTTGAGTACCTCAAGTCTAAGGATACATGCACCATTGCCATGATGAGACAATCATTGACATTTGAATAGATAATCCATATGATTGTCTCATAGCAAGTCATCCAATGTACTTGACTACTCTTAGTAAGCATTAACATGTTAACGTTGAACATCTCATGCTCACAGCTTATGAGATCTACTGCTTGATCTAATCAAGGAATATAACATGTGCTAGTCTATCCGGATCAAAAATGTCTCGTCTTATTAATCCTATGACTAGAGATAATTTAGATATTAACATAATTACACATGATAGGAATCTCATTATCATGATCTCATCATGATTTCCTTCATGCTATGTTTCATATCATGGACTTTCATTAATCAGTTTAAGATCTATAGCAATTCATATGCAAATGAATACTAATATAATGAAAGAATGCCTTTATGAATATGTACACTAAGTGCTTCAGGCGGATTGTCTTTTGGGCACATCTCTAACAGCAGAGATCTTGTATTGCGATACTCCCAACACTCATTTCTTGTGTTATTGTATGCCTCTTCAACACATGACCAAAATTGATTTGAAGATTGATGCACGTCTGTAATCAGGTCTTGTGAAATATCTATGTAAACTTGACACGAGCATATCTTCATCAACACTATATCCAGAAGATCAAATAGACATATTTTCTTTTTCTTTTTTTTTTGAAAATTTAGTGCTTTTATATAGAGTAATGAAATATTTTAGATAGGTTGGGACTTGTGAATGCCAAATTTATAATTTTCTTATAAAATAAAATATAGATAATGAATATTCAATCAACAATTATTATTCGTTGGATTGATTTCATCTTCATCTCAATCGTTGGATTTATTTCATTATTATCTCAACCTTATCATAACTTCTGATTTCATCACAGTCGTTGGATGGATTTCATTCTCATTTCAACATTCTGATGGATTTCATCCTTATACCAACAATTGGATTGATTTTATTGTCATCTCAACTATCAAATTTATATCTTCCTTATCAAAACTTTATCATTATTAATGTCATCATCTCAACCATCAAATGGATTTCATCTTCATCTCAAACGTTGGATTGATTTCATCATTATCTCAACCTTATCATGATTTCTGACCTCATCATAGCCGTTGGATGGATTTCATTCTCATTTCAACCATCTGATGGATTTCATCCTTGTATCAACCATTGGATTGATTTTATCATCATTTTAACCATCAAATTTATATCATCATTATCTAAACTTTATCATGATCAATTTTGTCATCTCAACCGTCTAATGGATTTCACTCTTACCTCAACCATCTAATTAAATTTTCAACCTTATCATCTTATCAATTTTTTTCTATAAATAACATCATCAATTAAGAAATTAATACATAAGAAATCAAATATTTGTATTTCTACTCTCAAAATTATTCAAACAATAATATTTAAAGATAAATTTCAATATTGGAAGTCTATCAAACTTGCAATTCGAATATTCATCTTCGTCTTCAGATGACAATGAAAATATATTAGTAATGAATGATTTTATTACTGAAGAAGAAGTGATATATCGTGTCATTCAAAATAACAATACAATCATAGAGCATTACATCAATCTACAAACCAATAAGATTATCCATGGTGGCTCTATTCAAGGTCATATTGTGATCAATCGTGATCGTTAATATACAGATCGTAACTTATTTAACAATTATTTTTCTGATAATCCACAATACAATAAGGATATGTTTCATTGACGATATTGCATGTCCCAAAATTTATTCTTGCATATTGTTGATGCAGTAAAAAATTATGATAACTATTTTCAACAGCGAAGTGATGGATTGGATAGACTTGGTCTATCAACTTTATAAAAATTAACAACGGTGTCTCGAATGTTAGCGTATGATTTACCGGTAGATGCTACCGATGAATATGTTAAAATTAGTGAGTCGACTATAATTGAAAGCTTAAAGAAATTTTGTCGTTGAAATTTTTACAGAGAGATATTTACAATTACCTAATGCCAATGACATTCCTAGGTTATTCTATGTTGGTCAACAACGTGGTTTTCCAGAAATGTTAGGCAACTTAGATTATATGCATTGGAAGTGGAAAAATTGCCCAATAGCATGGGCAGGACAATATTCAGGTGGTAGTGGATCACCAATAATTATTCTTAAAGCTGTAACCGATTATGATCTGTAGATATAGCATGCTTATTTTGGTATGTCGGGCACAAATAATGACATTAATGTTTTCAAGTCATCACATTTATTTTCAAATCTTACTCAAGGCAATGCTCCTCCTACTCATTATGTTATTCAAGGAAAAGAATATAATATGGGCTATTATTTAGCTGATAATATATATCCAAATTAGTCCACCATTATGCAAACTATTCATGAGTCGCACGGTTCAAAAAAAAGGTATTTTGCAATGAGACAAGAGGCTTGTAGAAAAGATGTTGAGCATGCATTTGGAGTTTTACAATCACATTTTGCAATTATCGCAGGACCAACACGTTTTTGGAGAAAAAAAGTGTTGCATGATATAATGACTGCATGCATTATCATGTATAATATGATAATTGAAGATGAACGTGATCTTAGCGCACCAATTAATGAAGCAACGAATGCACATGATCCTATAGTTGAAATTGCGCTCCGTAATGCATTAATAGAGCATTTGTGGAAGCAATATACTAATTTAGATTATTAAATTATTTTCAATTTATGCTCTTGTATTATTATTATCTAATGTAATGTTTTTCCTATTTAAGAAAAAGTGTGCTTTAATTGAAATTTAAATAATTATTAAATCAAAATGACATGCGATATTAAAATTAATTTTCATTTTTAAATATTAATAAATAAAAATAAATAGTATTAGATGAATATGTTAAAAAGAAAAAAAAAATTAGAGTTTATTTTATAAATTATTTAAATTGAATCAAAGTAATATAAAATAATATATAAATAAGAATAAATATAGAATATTTTTTTTGGTGTAAAAAATGGTATGATGGATTGGAGATAAATTTACTGTAGATGTATTATTTTAGTGTAAAATTTATACCAAAATAGTGTTATGGGTTGAAGATGGCCTAATGATGAAAATGAAGTAAACACTGTAATAAGATGCAAATCCAACTCAAAATTTAAAAATTTGCATATTAAAGTTGATGTTTATAATATTCGTGCACAATTATATCTAATATAGATACAAAAATTATTGTATCGTATTGTGAGTTGATCTATCAACATGAAAAAATATGTATTAATCCATTAATAATCTGTGTCGTATTGGATTAATATATTTAATCTAACACATTTGTAACTCATATATATATTAATTATATCGTATTATACTGATTAAATTCAATTTATAGATCAATCATATTAAACATATTGTGTTGTGTCAATCCATTTATTAGTTAGATTTTGTTCAAATTTGAATTTTAAATACGATTAAATTATCATGACATGTTTGAATTGACTATTATCATATTATGAACATATCAAAACATAAGCATACGACCCGTTGGCCATCCCTAAGCGTCTTAATGTCTAATTCCAAAATGCTTATTTGTTAATTAGAATATCATTTGCCATCAAACCCTAAACCCTCTCTTCTCTTCTCTTCTCTTCTTTCTTCCTTCCTTCTCAACCACATACTTCTAATACCAATCTATGAGTGATTTTCAGGCATTTTGGCCAGAAATCACACTTCTTCCTTTATTTTTCAAGGTTTTTCACTTTTAGTATAGTATTTTAGTGAGTAAAATAATTTTTTAGTGGTGTTTTGGCATGGTTGGAGTTTTTTCTCCTCCTTATATTGGGTAGATTATAGATCTATTGTAGTTTGAGTTTTAATGGTTTGATTTGCCTTAAAAATATGCATTTGGAGGCTCAAGTTGCAAGTCCTCATATTGATTCTCTCCGTTTTTTCAGCAAATTCAGATTGAAGGAAAAGGGGTTAGGGAAGTGATATAAAAGCAATCACCTGTAGCACTATTTGTACAATTTCATTTATATGAATAAAAGACATATTTCATTATGTTAATGGTAATTTTAATATGAATTGATAAGATCTTAAATTAATTAATGAAAGTCTTTGATATAAAATATAACATAAAGAAAATCATGATGTAAGATTTTTATCATTTGTAGTTATGTTTGTATCTAAACTATCCATAATATAGGATCAATGAGATAGACACCATTGATTGGGACAACTAACATATGTTATACTCCTTGATTGGATCAAGCAGTTCTCATAATCTGTAAGCATGAGATATTTAGAGTTAATATGTGGACGCTTACTAGAGTAGTCAAGTACATTAGAGACCTGCAATAAGATCATCATACGAATCTTTTATATATATATCAATGATAATCTCATTATAGCAATGGCGCAAGTATCCTTAGACTTGAGGTACTTAAGGTTATCTTGGATAATGATTATATGTTTTGACTTCATTCCTTATTGTTGCTCATAGAATGGTGATTGCATACAACTTGAGGTATGTAGTTAGATAGCAAATATAAGATTCACTACTCATATTAGAAAGAGAGTATACCATAACCTTTTATAAAGGTCAATACTTAGAAAACTTTGGCCAAAGTGGAAATGTCTTGAAGAAGGTCTCCGAAGAAATATCTTTTAGATTAATGAGTCTCAAAGGACAAGAACTAACATAACTTGGATTAGATGTGACATAGTCAATCTAGTGGGAGTTAACACTTTGACCATGCTCTGAACTGAATAGGATACAATAAGGATGAAAGGATGAATCACATGGATAATTATCTATGGAAAGGATTATAGTCAGACCACTGACTTTCAGGCCAATTGAGAGTTATGATGTGTTGCTAGATATCATTCATGACTTGATCGAGATCAAGTGTTAATATGAGTGGCTAACATAACAAGAAACCTAATGAGTTATGCATATTGAAGGTTGCAAGGGAAGTAAAAGGGCTTTTGGATTGGATCCAAAACCGAGATAGAAAATTGAGTCTAGGCAAAATCGCGAGTAAAAAGGATATTTTAGCAAGCGCAAATTGTTGCACAATTGCAAATAGTCGAGTGTGCTTGTGTCCCAAATGGAAAAGTCCTACTCACGAGTGGGAAAACCTACTAGACTAAAATCACATGATATCATGATCGAAAATAGTCCTAATCTATTTCACGATCACGAAAAGCATCAGATAACAAGACCTAATTAATTAGATTAGGACTCCATGAATGTAAGTTCCAAGCCCTAAACGTTCATGGACTATAATAGTCCTTTTATGGGATTATTGAGGTGCTACTAACATAGAGAACATAAATGATTTGTTCTCATCTTCTCTTTCTAGCACAAGAGATTGTGAATCACCCACAGCCTTCGAGGTTTTCATCTTCAAGCCTTCGCATGAATTTCTATTGAGGATAATCCAAGTGAGGATTACTGTGATTTGCTACAATCCAGCAATGTGAATTGAAGAACAAAATTCTCTAACTCAAAGGTAATTTTCTTCAAACAACAGTTAGGGTTAATTAATTATAGCTATATAGGGAGATTCATTGGTTTGGATTTATAAAATTTTAAATTCCGCTGCTTTTACATATCTAGTATGTCTATGATAAATCCAATAGTAGTATCCATGCTCCCTATGCTTGTTGTAACTAATTTTAATTGAAGAACAATGAGATTGCATAAAAAAAAGATTTTAGGGTTCTTATTTTTCAATTGGATTGTTGCTGGCCGTTTTTCTGTTCATAACTCTTAGTTTATTCATGTGATGATTTAGAATATGTTTGAATGAATAGATTGAAATGAATGTGATTTGTATATTTTAATTTATGGAATTATGTTTTAATTACCGAAATTGATTCTAAATGGTTTAAAATTGGTTAATTGCTTTAATTCGATGGTTTGCTCGTAATAGGTCATCATTTGATAATAACTGTACTTGGAAATATGTTTATAACATTAGTTTTGGTGTATAGCCGATTGCATGTAGTTTAATGCATTTTAAGAATTTTGGAATTGGGTAATCGAGAGTGAATTTGCCCAGTTCCGGTTTTTTTTGTTTTGTGATTTCTTGTCATCCAACGCCTTTAATTCATATATATGGGATATCTGTGAATTTATTTTGATGTCTTTTGAGTATGTTAAAGTAATTTTAATTCAGTCCTTGATTCTATTTAATTCTAGTAGTTAAATGATTCGGTTTAGGTATTTTATGGTTAGTTTGCTAGTCCGAATTTTCGGTAATTTGGATTGGCTTGAGTTAATCTATAGATATCCAAATAGATGATATGTTTCTCTATGTTTATTGGGAATTTTTAAATTAGATTTGAATCGGATTTGGATTGAATTAATTTTGGTCCTACTATGACTAGATAATGACATACAAATGTTATTAAATTGTTTAACTATTTTAGTATCAAAATTAAGATGATTTAATTTGAAATTAAAATTTTGGATTGTTGGAATTTAATTTATAATGGGGATTATGGAACTAAATCCAAAAGGAAATTACATGCAAATATGAAACTAATATAATTAATCAAAGTAAGCAAATTAGGTAATATTTGATATGATCAATTAATTGCTTAATTAATATAATTTTCATATTAGAAAGTGCACTAGGAGAACTTCCATGTAGGTTCTCTCAAATTCATAGTGAGAGTTATGGGTTTACACTAAATAATGGTAATCATAATGCGTTATATTAAAACCTAATATCATGCACTTAAGTATATTATCTAACATGCTTTCTTTTACATCTAGATTGTTGGAATCATGATGAACAATGTGAATTTGTGCCCCATTCTCGAGTCAAACAAGTTGACCAAGTTGAGTTTCTTAAACTTACTAAGAAATTTGAGAATAGTTTTTAAAGCCGAGAAAATAGCATATGTCTTAGATAAGGTGCTTCCTTCTCCTCCTGTTGATGGAGCAACTGCTGAAGAACATTTGGCTTACAGGAAGCATCTGGATGATGGTAAGTTGGTAAGTTGTATCATGGTTGCTGCTATGTCACCAGAGCTCCAGAAGCAATATGAGGCTATGGATGCAAACACTATAGTCACACATGATAAGATCATGATGTGAGATTCCTATCAAGTATAATTATGCTTGTATCTAAAGTATCTATAGTCATAGGATCAATGACACATGACACTATTAATTCGGATAGACTAGCACATATTGTACTCCTAAATTGGATCAAGCAATAGTTTTTATAATTTGAGCATGAGATATTTAGAATTAACATGTGGATATTTACTATAGTAGTCAAGTACATTGGAGACCTACTATGAGATCATCATATGGATCTTTTATACATATGTCAATCTCATCATAGCAATGGTGCAAGTATTGTTGAACTTGAGATACTCAAAGTTATCTTTGATACTAATTTTGTACTTTAACTTCATTCATTGTAGCCTAAAGAGAGGTCGCCCATAGGGTAGTGATTGGGTACAACTTAAGGTATTTGGAGGTAGTTGGATAGCCAATAGAAAATTTATCGCTCGTGTTAGAAGTAAAGTATACCTATAGCCTCTTATTGATATCATTACTTAGGAAACTTTGGTCAAAGTAGAAATGTCTTAAAAAAAGTTTTCGAAGACATATCTTTTGGAGTAATGAGTCTTAAAGGATAAAAACTAATATCACTTGAACTAGATGTGACATAGTCAGTCTAATGAGAGCTGAGACTTTAACCATGCTTTGAACTGAGTGGGATATAGTGAAGGTGAAAGGACGAAATGCATGAGTAATTGTCTATAGAACGGTTTGTAATCAAACTATTGACTTTCAGTCAATTAAGGTCATATTGTGTTTCTAGATACCATTCATGACTTGCTCAAGATCAAGTTTTGATTTGAATGGCCAATATAACTGGAAATCTAATGGGTCGCATGCATTAAAGGTGCACAGAGAAAGTAAAATGGGCTTTTGGATTGGATCCAAAATCGAGTCCAAGCAAAATCACGGGTAGGAAGGACATTTTCGCAAGCCCGTATTGTTTCACAATCACGAATAGTCCTTTCGCAAGCGCGATTGTGTCCCTAGCAAAAAAGTCTAGCTTGCGAGTGAAAAAACCTACTGGACTAAAATCACACTATGTCCTTATTGGAAAAATGGTTTTCATGATCGGAAAACTGCTCGATAATAAGCATTTCACGAGCATGAAACTGGTTTCACAATCATGAAAAGCATCAAATAACAAGACCTATTTACATTAGGAATCTATGAACATGAGTTCCGAACCCTAACAATTCATGGATTATAAATAGTTTTTTTCCTACGATTATTAAGGTGCTGCAAATATGGAAAATAGAAAGGGCTCATCCTCATCTTCTCTCAAATTCATTTTATTTTGCTAGCACACGAGATTGTGAATCACCCATAACCTTTGAAGTTTTTTTTTTTGAAGCCTTCACATGGATTTCTGTTAGAGGTAATCTAAAAGAAGATTATTGTGGTTTGCAACAGTCCAGCAAGGTGAATTGAAGAATAGAGTTCTCTGATTTAAATATAATCTTCTTCAAACCATAGTTAGGGTTAATTAATTATAGCTATATAGGGCGATTCATTAGTTTGATAATATAAAATTTTTAAATTCCACTGTATTTACATATATAATATGTATGTGATAAACCCAACAAAAATGTACAATGCTAGAAGGGAGTTTTGACTATGGATGTGCCTCTAAACCTGGATTTGTTATAGACCTAATATATTTACAAATTTCTTTTTACTTCTCTTTAGATCTAATCAAGTTTTTTACTTGAGTTTGTAAAGTATTCATACAAGGCTATATTTTATGCTTATTTAGTTGTAATTTTTTATAATATATTCTCAGCTTATAATTTTTTTTCTAACATTTTTATTCAGTAAAGCAAATCTTGTACTGTGAGAATTTTTCTCCCCTTTTCTGTTAGGAATGAACATTCATATTTGAAAAAAAAAATTAGAATATCAATATCCACGCTTCAGCCTCCACATTCCTAGACTTTCCAAACTCCACCTTGTTATTTACAACAAATTTAATATTAAAAGATTTTACAATTAGCATATGTCAATAATAATAATAAATAAACAAAATCATTATAGTGGACAATGTATCTAATAGTATCAATTCGTAAATTTAATTACATTGACTGGACCAAAAATTGGAGTTATTATAACCCATATGAATTTCATATGTATTATTAAATCAATCATCCAATTAACCATTGTTTTCAAGAATTAAAGAATTAGTGAGATGACATGAATCTTCTTCAGCTTAATTAAATATTTTAAGTTTGAATTTTTAGTATGCAATTATCTTAAAATTTATAAAAAAAGTACTTTGCCATCATTAATATTATATCCGATAAGAGCAAGATTAGTCTCATTATGTAATCCTAATTAACTGGCTAAAAATACGTATAATATGACAAAAAAAAATGAAAAAGGTTTTGATTATTTGAAATTATATAATTTACTTAGTTCTCTCTTTTTTATCATGCCATATTGAGCATGATTATAGCATATTCATTTTGTATTAAAATAAAAGTCAATCAAAACAGGTAAAATGAAATATTAAATTTTTTTTCTTAACTAGAGGTATAAAGGTTGAGTTCGGATGTGAAATATTTTTAAAATTTAGGAGAGATTATTTTATCTTATTTTAAATTGTATCTATTATATAATTAAAATTTTAAATGGCTGAAAAAAAATTTCTAAAAAGGCCTAATAAAAGAATTAGCATATTAAATAATAGAATTTTAATTTGAAGAGAGATTTCTAGAAAATCTTACCAAAAAGAAAATGAATAAAGGCCCCCATGCAGAATCGAACACAGATATTCAGGTTACAAGAGCCAGTGAGCCATAGGGGCAAGAGGCGGCATGTGGTAGTTATGCCAAAGCATATTTATATATATATTAATTTTGTATCAAAAAAATTTTTTTATTAAATTCATACTAAAATTTTAAAATTTTGGAATATGGCTGCCCAATTTACTAACCTTAATGCTTAAAAAATTCTGAATACTGCTGTAACACAATTACTACCAATTTCAAACAAATTAAAATTTTGGTACATACAAATACAAAAATTTTGGTTAAATAAAAACACACATTTTACCGGAAAAGAGAGGGCAACCGAGTTACAACTGAGAAAAAGTGGCGTCGTCGAAAGGGCGGGGAGGAGGGAATAGTCAGGTTGTGAGAGTAGCAGAGATGGAGAAGATGAGCGTAAAGCAACTCAAAGCTTTGAAAGAGCAGACTGATCTCGAAGTTAATTTGTTACAAGATAGCCTCAACAACATTCGCACTGCTACCTCTCGCCTTGAGATTGCCTCTTCCGCCCCATGATCTCTTCCTCCGTCCTTAAGGTCTTCCTTCTTTCTTTATTTTCCTTTATTTTATCATCGATTTTTGTTTATCTTAATCAATTTTGTAATTTCAGGGAAACAAATGTTGGTACCTCTTACTGCATCCCTCTATGTACCTGGAATCCTCGATGATACCGATAAGGTGCTTGTGGATATCGGCACTGGCTACTTTGTTGAGGTTTTTCGATTTCTTTTTTTTTTTTCGAATTTGATCTTGTTTGGAAAAGAACTAGAAAGCAGCAAAGTGCTATAATATCATTAATCTGATTGGTTCTATGGTGATTTAATTATCCATTATTGATTATTTGTTTTTCTTTGGGTTTTTGGCGATTCTAGAAAACAATGGCTGAAGGTAAAGATTATTGTGAGCGGAAGGTCAACTTGCTTAAATCTAATTTTGATCAACTCATTAAGGTATGCTTCCTATATAACTTCGTGCTATGCATTGATTGTGGCTGTTTATGTTTTAACATGTTTAAAGATAGTTGAACATCTAAAATTTAGGGAGAAGATCTGCAAAAAAAATTAGAGTTTTGCAGAAAAGTACTAGCATCTTTCTTCTTCTTCTTCTTATAGGCCACATGATGCGTTCATGAAATTGATTTTCAAAGCCTGTAAGACTCCCAGAACTTGAGTCTAGAATTGTTAGTGTTGCAATATAGATAGCTGAGAGCATATTAATAGTATTGCAACTTATATATCGAAGTTAGAAATGTTTTCTACAGCTAATAGTGTCGCAATTTGTATATCGAAGTTGATTAAGTTATAATATTCATATGCCGATCTGCTCCTAAACCTATATATATATATATTAATCTAATTATTCTACTTAGCTCTTGTGGCTGCATGGTAGCCTTGTATGTAAAACTTTATTAATTAGCAAATAAAATAAGATGTATTCACAGTTGATGCACTAATTATTATGTGGAGAACACGTCTAAATAAAATAGTAATTTTGAATGGTAGGATGTTGGGCATTGCATTAAAAGTATCTCTTTTAGAAATTATTATGTTAAAAACTGCTAGAAAAAAGTTTGGGTTTAGTTTTTATTTTTTATTGTCAATTTTATCTTAATTTTTTAAAATTACTTTTCATCAACATAATTAAGATGATTCTTGTGTACTATAGATCTTTAAATTTTGAGGAAAGATGGGTCTTAGGTCTATCATCGGTAAGGATGGCAACGTATATAGGTTTTGCTGGTATCCGTTCAATCTGAACCTGTTTAAATCATAATGGGTAATTATATTAGGATTTTAAGACGGGTACGGGTAGAGGTTCTTAGGTATCCGTTATCCAATAAATCCGATTATGTATATATAAGATTTATTTTATTGTAATTTATTGAATGGAATAATATAATTAATTATTTTTTATGTGTTGTTGAATTAAAAATGCAATGGAAGTTGAAAATTTGAAATATAGTTTTTCTATCATAATGTAGAATATTTAAATTTTATTGTTTTAATGTTATTTTTGTATGATTTGATGAATTATTTTAATTTAAATGTGTTGAATTTTTATTTTATTTGTTTTATTTGATTTTGTAGTAATTTATAATAGATTGTTTGCATATTTTTATTAATTTTTAATTATTTATTTAGTTTGAATTTTATTTTAATTTTTTAATAATAAACGGGTAATTAAATAGATTCGAGTAATTAAATGGGTAATACTAATCGTATTTGAGATGAATACAAATAAATATATATATATATATATAATCGGATTTTGATTTGAGTATAATATTTTTCGCGAATACTCTACCTGTTTTCATCCCTAATTATCGGAGAGAATGTATAAACAATTGTACGATTAGGCAGTCTAGTAGAGAATTTGTACTGATGCTCAATGTTCTCTGTCTTCAATTTTAATATTAACGGGTGTTTGCTTCATAAAAAAATAGGGTGGAATTGAGAATGGAAATGAGGATGATTCATATTATTAATGTTTGATTAGAAAAAAAAAAATATAATAGAAATGAGATTTTTGCATGGGAATCATCCATTCCCTTTCCCTTTAGGGACTAAATATTTCATTTCAGGAATCAAATCAAACTAGTTAAAATATATATTATTCTAATTATTATGCTCCTCGTATATTTTTATTTAATGTGTTTTATTATACATAAATATAAATTATAATTATTTTTTAATTTTTCAATATACTTACTCTTAATTGATGTGAGAAGAAATTATGAAAAATATATAATTTTAATATTTTAATTTATTTTTCTAACAATGATAAAATTAAAAGTGTAATTATCTTAAATAAATATAGAAATATATATTTAATTTGATGATCTCTTCATATTTTATTTTAGAAAAAATTTTATTATCTTATTATTGATCTACAAATTAATATATTGTATAAATACGAAAATTTAACCAAATAAATACAAATAAATTTTCATTTTCATTACCATTGAGATAAATAAAAATGAGTCAAATAACGTACTAAAATCAATCATTCTCATTCATATTTCTTTTTATTCTCATTTCCATCTTTTAACCAAACATCCCTACATGTGGCAGTTATCTTCTAGTTTCTGGTAGGACAATGTCGAAGTAGGCTCACCTTCATGTTTCCTCTTTCTTTTGGCAATATTTTATGTATGTCTGAGCACGAATTATATGGGTATTCAAGCCGACAGCAATTAAGGACTTATGCTAGCTGTTATTTCCCTTTCTAGAACATGTAGCCGACAGCAATTAAGGACTTATGCTGGCCGTTATTTCCCTGACCTGTAATTTATGTACATTTGGATTTTTTATTTTCTTGCTTTTCTCTCTCTCTTTCACTCTAGTTAAGGTAAGATTCTTAGTTCAACTGTCATCTGTACCAGTGCTTTTACAATTAAACTCCTAGAATGGCGGTGAATTTATAATCATTTTTTTTTTAACAAAATGACTTGCAAAAAGAAGAAAATTCTGATAGTACTACAAAGAAAACAAAATCAATATTAAATTTTCTGCCCGCCTTACTTTTCAAATAGGGAAAATAGGATGATGAGGATAGTAAAAATTTGCGTTGTGTATTGATCTGAAATCCCAATGTGAAATCCTAAGAACATCTGTCTTGAAACCTTTCAACAAGATAAAGTAATAATTGCACAAATAAATACAACAATGGTGAAAATAATTATTCCTTTCTTTTAGATAAAATATACAAAGTAAACTATAACAAAAATGAGGAGGATTTCTAAGATTTTTAGCTTAATGGTAAAACTTAAAAGTGGATGAAAGAGAATTTAGAATACCTTGAGAATTTAGAAATATATTAGAATGTATTAAACATTTGTATTATTAGCATAATGTAGTATCATATATATAATATAGTTCTCTCTCTATATATAGAATAAATAATAACTATACAACAAATTTCTTAATATTTATTCACATATATTAATATAATTAGTTTTATCATGATGCTGTAAATTTATTCATATATATATATATATATATATATAATACTATAATATATAGTTGAATATTTTAAATAATTTAAATAATACCAAAATTATAAGATGTTTTATATATCTTTAAATGTGTTTAATCGTGTTATAACAATTTAGACAGAGTTTTATGACAATTTTTTTGGTGTTATAAACGTATTGACATATTTGTGACATATATTTGTTTAGTTCAAACTCAAATATATTTAAATCTATATCATATCGTTTAATCAAACCATGCTCAAAATTATTTGCTCTAACTTAACGTATCTTTGAAATGTATTAACTACTTATTTCACCATAAACAACTTCTGATACACTAGCATTGACTATTTTTGGGAATGTTTATAATTGCTGTTGAGAGTTCCAAAAGTAGATTTTGAATTTTTTTGATTTAATTGATTGATTTTTTTTACTTTTTATAAACTGTTTTTTCCAAAACTATTTTTGAAAAATCAGTTATTTATCTGCTTCCACCAAAAACAGTTTTCAAAACTAAAAAAAAAAAGTTAAAAATATAAAATTTTTTTCGAAAATTATTTTTCCAAATGCAAGTCAAACATGATCTTTAAAAGACAATGCAGTCATGTGGACTTAGAATTGAAATTGATAAAGATATAAGTTGTGAAAATTGAAATTGGTTATAGGTGAAATTGGTAGCTACTGATCTTGTCGCAGAATAGTTATCAAATATTTGATATAAACTAAAATGCAAATAAAATATAACATAATCAAATGGCTAAAAATGATTAGTGATAATACTTAAAATAAGATTAAATATTAGTATTAGTATTAGCATCCATGTGGCACCCTCCGGCTCGATTATGTTTCGGAGGGCAAGAGAGTGTTACAAAAAAAAAAAAGGTAGGGGAAAAAAATTAGTTTGAGCTCAATCCATATTGATTTTGGGGAAAATTACTATTTATTATCTGTTTGACATATTATATTAGTATCTATCTGAAATTTAAAAATTATGTTATTTGTTCTATCCGTTTATTTTTGTTAAACTATATAGTAATTCTATTAAATTTTAAAACATTTACCATTAATCAGAAATAATATTCTCTTTTATTTAGAATAATACTAGTATAATAAGTCAAATCTTAAGGAGATATTAGTATAATAGGTCGAACTTCAAGGAGTAAATAATAATTTTTTTTTTATCATTTCACCATAATCTAATATATTTCTAATAAAAAATTTAACAGAATAACCTATCAGTATAATATAATAAAATAGATGGACAAATAATA
The DNA here is from genome assembly GCA_949630135.1 of Balakata baccata. NCBI lineage: Eukaryota > Viridiplantae > Streptophyta > Magnoliopsida > Malpighiales > Euphorbiaceae > Balakata > Balakata baccata. The sequence continues at coordinate 16,504 of CATIWF010031711.1, forward strand.
TAATTTTAAATTTCAGTAGAATGGTAATATATTATATTGAACCTTAAGAGGAAAATAATAATTTTCCATTGATTTTAGACCATAGGAGAAGGAGAATCCAACTTAACATACTTGGTAGAATTAGTTTTAGAGTAAATTATTAGGACACTTCTCATTGTTGGAAATATATTATAAAGTCTCTCAAATTTAGTTTAATACACTATTTAGCATTTCTATTTATTGTTTTATATAAAAATAAATAAAATGTCAAATTTATTCTTCTCTTTTTATATTAAAAAATATCAAAATATTTTTTATTATCATCTACCTGATATCCAAATATCAAATTTGTTATTCTTTTTTTAAATATATTTTTTAAGTTCACTAAACGCCAAATTTATAAATATATAAATAAAGATATATTTATTATTTTTTTAATTGATTAACATAATATTCTAGTTGCTTAACAGAATATTTCATTCAAAATTAACAGATGATATTTTTAATATATTAAACCAGACTGAGTGACTTTATAATGTATTTCTAAAATTAAAGGGATTAATTAGTGTATTCAACCAAATTTCAGGGGTGTCCTATTTACCCTTAGATTTATTACCAACCAAAATCATGAGCACTATCAGAGAATCTTTTAAGTGTATTAAATCAGATTTAATAACTTTATAATGTATTTTAAAAAATGAAGAGACTAATTAGTGTATTTAACTAAATATCAGGAGTATCCTATTTACCCTTAGTTTTATTACCAACCAAAATCATGAGCACTACACCTAGATACGCTCTTTATTTCTCAATAGACAAAACCACACATACCACATAAAAAATTTGCCACGAGATCTCCAACCACATTTGGTCTTTACCATCATCTTGATGAAGAGGCTTAATCGTTGCAATGTGTAGTAAATTTGAAGGAGGAAGCAAACTTTAAAATTTACATTAATCCCAATTACCATTCATAAACCTAAAAGTTTCTACAATCAAGAATGCCTTTGTTGTCACCTACAAAGTAAAAGGTCCTAAGCCATTAATGCAACTATCAAACCAAAAACTAGCTATGTTGCCACTGCCTAGATACCCATGAATACCTTCTTGCACATTTTAGTCAAGCTACTCTGAAGCAATCCCATTCAACTTCGGTTGGTCTAATCCACAAATCCGATTTACAATTAGATTATAACCCATCATCATAAAAAATATTAATTACTGAGATCTAAGTTTTTATTTCTTTTTTAATTTTAAGTTAAGCATGCAACATTAACTTTATGTGACTTCATTTTCTAATTATATAAGAACTCTTAGCAGTTAAGTATTGTTAGGAATGTCAATGGGGTGAGTTGAGGCAGGTTCAGGCAGGATTTTCTTGTCCCCGAAACCCCGTCCCGATCACCGACGGAAAATTTTTTTTGTCTCAATACCCGCATCCAACGGAGACGGCGATCCCCGATTTATATTATATTTTTTTTCAATATTAAACATTATTTTTTTATTTTTTTTATTAATTAGTTAGTTATATAATTTTTTAAATAAAAAATATTTTTTTACTTTAAATAAATGTTATATTCTTATTTTATTATTTTTAAATTTTTAATTATGTTAAAAATATATAATATTATATGTATAAATATATTATAAATATAAATATAATGATCAAAGAAAGGATCGGGGCAGGGGATGTATATACTGTTCCCGATACAAAAAATTTCGAGGTTAGAGCTGGGCACCACAGATTGGACTAAAATTGTCATCCCTAAGTATTATTTGATATCATGTTTGGAAAAAGGAACTTTTCTATAAAAAAATTGATTTTTTATTTTTTAAAATTTTAAAAATTGTTTTCGAAGAAAAGTAGATAAATTTTTTCAAATAAAAAAAGAAAAGCAGATAAATTATAAATAGATGATTTTCTCATAAATATGTTAGAAAAATAGTTTATAAAAAATAAAAATATCAGTCAATTAAACTAAAAAAAATTATAAATGTATTTTTTTACACCAATTAACACTCCCAAACACCCTTTTAAATGATAAAAAATAAGATTAAATATAACCTAAAATTAACCTCAATTTTCAATTTCATCATATAATTATAATAGAACTCAAACTAGGAGTAGCAATGAGCACCATCTTCATCACTGATTCCGAACCCCATTTCCCAATGTAGAAAAATTATGGATTCTCGATCCCACACTGCACGGTAATTTGAATTTTCGACACCCATTCAATCCCCGATTTTTTATTAAAATTTTTTTATTTTGTTTTAATATAAAAATATTTTTTTTATTTTTATTATTTTAGTTAATTGCATAATTTTTAAAATAAAAAAACATATTTTTATTTTTAAATAAATACTATACTTTTATTTATTTTTTTGAAATAAATTATGCTAAAAATAAATAAATAAATAAATAAATATATATATATATATATATAGGGCATAGTATATACATACCATTCTTGCCACAATAAATTTTAGGGCCAAAGATACAAATTAGCTCTGAAGTATAGCTAATAGAACGAGTCACCTATTGAAGTATTACTCGGACAATTAAGCTCCTAGATTCCAAACTTTTCCATTTGTCCCCGTCATTGAGTCCTGTTCAGTCAAATCAAGAGCTTTTTTGACCAATAAGATAACCAATACGATGCCGTTTTAGAATTTATATATATATATGTATTTGAAGTCTCTATTACCCACTTTATGTAAATGGCATCATTTCAATTGTAGAACAAAAAAATAAAAAAAAAATAATAGAACGAGTCACATCTTGAAGTATGACTGGGACAATTAAGCCCTAGACCCCAGACTCCGACAATTAAGCCCCTAGACTCCAAACTCAGTACAATTAGACCCTTAAAGTTACCTTCCATTTTTTCCCGTTATTGAGTCCGATTGAGTCAAATCAAGAGCGTTTTTTACCAATAAGATAACCAATACGGTACCATTTTAGATTTAAAAAAAAAATTAATGTGTATATATATATATATTCCAAGTCTCTATTACACACTTTATGTAAATGGCATCATTTCAATTGATAGAACAAAATAAAAAAATAGTATCGTGTCCTGAAACTACTATATATATCATAACCTAAACAATAATCCCCATTCACTCTAGCTCTAATGTGAAATTGATAAAATTTTGCAAACACTGTCTCCCCCAATTTCTTTCCATTTTTCAAATTCTTCATGCATTCCAAGTGATTTGTTGATTCGGCTGGAAGATTCGTAGTTCATGAGGTTGGAGTGGGATCATAGTTTGTGAGGTTGGAAGGAAAACACGAAGAATGCTAAGTTTCCATATCTGCAAATCCCTAATTTTGAATTAGATATTTTTTTTATTTTCTGTTTGCAATGTGTGTTGCATATAAGATGGGCTTGATTGTCTGATGTTTATTCTTATTATTTAGGATTAAAGTTTGGATTAAATTTTGAGATTTGGGGGGGTGGGGGTGTTAAGTATTTGTGTTTGCATGTGATATTGTAACGCCCACAATTTAGGGCATAGAAATAATATGGACCACGAAGAGTATTTTGGTAATTAAAAGTATTTTGGTCTCTAAGGGGGAGAGACATGGATACTCAATTCAGTCGGATGATGGGTTATATTTTTAAGGCCAGTTAATTGTGCCTACTGATGGGTTGAGACAGAAGATCCTATAGGAGGCTCATGATACCAAGTATTCAATGCATCCAAGCAATAACAAGATGTATTAGGATCTCAAAGGTAGGTATTGGTGAACAGGTATGAAAAAGGATATCACCCAATATATTGCTAGCTGTTTGACTTGTCAGCATGTTGAGGCAGACCATCAAGTACCATCAGGCTTGTTGCAACCGATCACTGTTCCTGAATGGAAATGAGAGTGGATTACTATGGACTTTGTGATTGGACTACCAGTAACGCCCAGAAAATATGATGTATGAGTGATAGTGGATAGGCTTATTATTAACCTTAGGGTGATTGCTCTCTATTTTGATCTTGACAATCAAATTAAATGTTACTAACATCTTCATTGAGTATTGTTTTGATAATGTTCAAAGTCTTAGCACATTTGGTTATAAATTCCTCATTAAACAAGTCAAGTATTTCCTGGAGACGCATAACTCCCGACCGGGACTCAAGTATAGACCGGGAAACATTGCCTTTTGATTTTCCAAAGTTCCAGTAGTGGAAACAGATCGGGATAAGAGATGTCTCGACTGGGACATGCCATTTCTAAACCGGGACATGTTATAGTCCGATCGGAAAATTCAAAATGACATGACCGTTGAAGAGGAGACACCACCAAAATGTGTCAAGTTATCATAAAGTCAAAATGACCAAAGTCAAACTGACTTAGGTCCTGATCGGGAAGTATGGTCCTGACCGGAAAGCACTCAAGGCCAACGGACCCAAGTCCTTGGCTATGGCATCATCGGGTAAGTCCCAACCGGGACATAAGGAGTCCCGACCAGGAAAATTGAATAGGGACTAGTCGTTGGATGGTTCAATTAACCTAAAGATGTCACGTATCAAAATAGGCCACTTCCCGACCGGGAAGCCATCTCTGCAGTCAACGTTTAATGCACTTATAAGAGAACGTTAGAAAGAGTTATAACACTATTTTGTAATGGCTAATTAGTAGGCAATCAGTATAAATACGCTACCAAAAAGCCATTTAATTCAACTAACTACTTTCAAAGTGTCAAAACTCTTGCAATTTTTTTTCTCAATCTTTCTTCATTAATTATTTGTGTAAGGGTTCAAGTGTTAATCTTCAAACACTTGGGTTATCTTATAATTGGGTAGTGTAAGCCAAATTATAAGGAATTGGTTATTGTGTGAGCCATAAAAATATAAGGGAAATTTGGATTGAGTGTTAGCTTTGGTAAAACACCTAGTTGGGAGTGAGCTAGTTAAAACTCATTTGTAATCTAAGCGATTAGATTAGTGAATACCGACATAAGGTTGGAGAGATGAGTAGGGTTAGTTAATACCCAAACCTCTATACAATTCATGTCTCAATCTTCTCAATCCTTTTAACTTCCTTGTAAGTGCAAGAATTTTTTATCTTCCTACCAATTCATCACCCCCCTCCCCCCTGGTGATTGTTTGAGCAGCACTTACTAAGTCATCACACTTTCTGCTTATTATGAGGGATTACTCCTTGAGTAGACTTGTTGAGTTTTACATCAGTGAGATTGTTTGGTTTCACAAAGTATCTTTATCCATTATGTCAAACAGGGATCCCAGGTTCACCTCTCAGTTTGGGGGTAGTCTATAGAAAGCTTTGGGTACCAAACTTAGTTTCAGTATAGCTTTCCACCCACAGACAGATGGGCAGTCAGAGAGGGTTATCCAGATCTTCAAGGATATGATTAGCTGCTGTATTATAGAGTTTGAGGGTAGTTGGGACAGGTATCTACCTTTGATGGAATTTGCCTACAATAATAGTTACCAGTCCAGTATATAAATGGCCCCTTACGAGGCACTTTATGGTAGGAAGTGTCGTACACCGTTGTGTTGGACCAAGTTGAGTGAGAGGAAACTAGTGAGACTAGATTTAATACATGAGTTAGAAGAGATGGTACGGGTTATATAGGATAGACTTCGAACAGCTTCTGACAGATAAAATTCCTATGCAGACCTCAAGAGGAGTGACATAGAGTATGCAGTAGGGGATAAGTTTTTCCTTAAAGTCTCCCTATGGAAGAAAGTATAGAGGTTCAGGAAGAAGGGAAAGATGAGTTCGAGATTCATTAGACTTTATGAAGTACTAGAGCGGATTGGTCCGGTTGCTTATAGGCTCGCTCTACCTGCAGAGTTGAGCAAGATTCATGATGTTTTTCATGTCTCCATGTTAGAGAGATATATGTGAGACCCTTCTCATATGATTTCATCAGAGAGCATTGAGGTGAGATCATATCTGACTGAACTAGTCCAGATTCTAGCTAAGTTGATCAAGCAGCTCAAAAACAAGCAAGTCCATTTAGTTAAAGTCCTTTGGAGGAACCACTCATCGGAAAAGGCTATGTGGGAAAGCAAAGAGGTCATGAGAGCTCAGTACCCACAGTTGTTCAGTGATGAACAAATAGGTAAATTTCGGGATGAAATTTCTTTAAGGGGGAGAGAAATGTAACGTCCGTAATTTCGGGCCTAGAAATAATATAGACCATAGAGGGTATTTTGGTAATTAAAAGTAGGAATATATTCATAGTTCATTTTTGGTTTATATCATGTTATAATGGATAGAGCCGTTTCTCGCTCAGGACAACAGGATCGCGGTCTGGAGAGGTTTCACACTTGCGACACTAGTTTTCCTGGTCGAGACTCGCTTCTGGACTATATGTTATAAATACGTGTTTTTATGCCCTTTTTCGCCTCCACTCTAATCCTAGTTATCTCTATCGATCATAAAACCCTCTGAATTTCCTCCCTCCCTTTCCATTGATTCCCCTTCATTTAAACACAAGAAAGACACTTATAAGATTGGATTTTTGAGATTTAATCAAGGATTTTGGAGAGTTTTTAATCGAGAACACGACCTGAATGATTTGGGCAAATTAGAGGCTGAGTTTCCCTGATTGTTCTTTCATTTCTTCTCTGATCAGTAAGTATTCATAACACTTAAAGCTTTTAATCATATTAGTTCATGGTTTGCAATAGTGGATTAGGGTTTTCATTAAATAAGGGTTTCATTTGTGAACCCCCCATATAAATAGAACGTATTATGCACCTTATGATGGATTTGTGACCTTTAGAATGTGTTATCTCTAATAGGGAACATGTCGAAAGATGGAAATGACCACCGAGCCGGTGAGGAACATTGAAAGTGAGGGTTTACGGCTCTATTATTAGAGGTTTGTATATATAATCATGTTTATTCGCTTTATGACTGCATGTTTGCTAGTGCATAGGTATTTTTGGATGTTATGTCACTATCAAATGCCATGAATATGGAATTGAATGGTTTGAGAATGATTTTGTGAATTAAAGACATGGATTACTCATGAATTTCATGTTTAAATGAGTATTAAATGGATTATGACATTTTCATAATGACAAAATGGTATGTTTAAATGATGTGTGATATTCTGGAATTAGTGTGATGCTTTTTGAATCAACTGAATTGTTGTTAGCATGTGAAAACTGAGTTTCATATTGCTGAGACTGGGCCTTTCCTAATTGGGAAAGGAGAGTCTCAATCGATACTCACACTACCTCAGGCCTATACAGACCTACGATGGGCAAGGCCAGCGACACCATGGCTGCAACGGTATGTCGTAGCGTGCCAATGTATATATGTGACATGCTCATATGTTGATGTATGATATTGGACATGGTAATAGTATATATATATATATATATATATATATATATATATATATATATATATATATATATGCCTTGAGTATCATGATATGAAGTTGAGAAGCATGAATATGTGATATTTTAATAGAAAAGGATGATATGCTATGCTATGGCTATATGTATATAATGATACATGAACTGTGATGTCATACGACATTGAAATGAGGATTATCATGATGTTGTGCTATAATATTCATGCTACTATACGATATCATGGCAATGTTATCATGATCATGGAATATGGTTCATGTGAATGAAGGAAAAGACTTAAATGCCCTTACTCGTACTATGACTGACTATATGATAGATGACATGCCATTGAGGGTAGTTACAGTACCGTAGAGTTATTTCATACGTTTATTTTCAAACAAGGTGGCTAGAGCTCTGAGAGCTCCCTTGACCCATTATGCTAGCAATTATTTATTTATCAGTCAAGTTGGCTTCAGCTCCGAGAGTGCACTTGACTCAGATACAGATTCAGATAGTCATAGTTAGGTGGATAGGGTGGCTATAACTCCGAGAGCATCCCTATTCATAACTCATATTTGGTAGTCTAGTATAGAGTAATTGGGCAAATTAATTGGATAAACGAAAAATATGTTATGGTTATCGTTTAATGCATTGATTGGCATGATAACATGGCTAAGATTGATATGAATTGTAATGTGAAAGATTATGGTATAACATGATTATATGATATGAATTGAATGTTATGTTATGTTATGTATGATAGAATATATATGATTATATATACCATTAAGCTTGGATAGCTTAGTGTGTAGGTGTTCCAACACGCAGGTCAGGAGCCGTAGGGAGAGATTATTTGATAAACATGAATGCATGATAATTATTTATATGGTTACATATTGCTATGGATGATAAGATGAATGGTATCATAATATGTTCAAATGGCAAAGGCTAAAAAGGGAATAATAGTTAAAAGATCAGTGACAAATATGTGGTAGCACTCCCTTGTATAGCGGTTTGGTATGCTATATGGGAGGGTGTTACAGGTCTGCAATATGGTCTGTTTGCATTGTGGTTTGTTTCAAATTTGAAATGTGGTTCTGCAATCTTAGATTAAATTTTTGTTTTTTGCATGTGGTTTACAGAATGGCTGACAAAGTTTCAATTAAAGTTCACCGTGGTGGGGTAATGCAATATAGAGGTAAGGTATTGACCTATGTAGGACGTGATAGGGATATGTTTAAAAACTTTGACCTTGAATACATAAGTTTTGGGAATATAAAGATTCTAATCAATGAGGATATGAAATTCAGTAATCTTAACAAAGTCTTTTATTTACAACCTGGAAAGAGCTCGAGTCCAGGCCTGATAGTGATCAAAGTGGATGATGAAATTAGGTGAACAATATTTGTAAAACTCTCTCATATAGCATGCTAGCCACCACTATACAAGAGCATGCTACTCAAACTACATCATGATAAACCTTTAACACTGTCAATTAAAAAACTTTCTTATAGTAAATGTTCTGGCTATCTTATCATGCAACCTAATAATATTTGTTTATCATCTTATCTTAATTCCATCACATTGCTATCTTACCCATGATTAAAAGCTGTTATGGGGCTGCACATGTATAAAATAAAACCTTATTAAACAATCTGAAATTGAAAGGAAAATAAAACCACAAAATCCTTCATTACATATCTAAAACTACCCAATTATGAGTAAATAATAAATAATAGAAAAATAATGCATGAAGACCAAGCCAAAGGTCACAATGAAATTTGCTCTAACAAAACCTCGAGCTCTTCACTTATGAACCCCCTCTATAGTTCCAAGACCTGCATGCAGGAAATCCATATGCTAAGCTACTGAAAGCTTAGTGGTACATATAAGCATAATAATTCTGTCATGCAAATCATGGCGACATAAACATGTAATGTCATACACTTGATCATGTAAATATACTAGTGTTCAATCCCATCATATCTCATATGTAAAATGGCAAGCATAAACTTTTTTAGCATATAAGCATACTTAGTAGGAGAAGCCATCTGCATCTTAAACCATAAGATCACAATCATCATAAATATCCATATCTGTTATGCATATCAACAGTAATTCATAAATCAAGATAACAATTTTATTTCATTCCCTAATACTCTATAAACATGACATCACAATCATCGTATCTATTCATAACACTTATACACATCAAACTGTGATTCTTATGAATCAAAATATATTTATTTACTCACCCAATACTCTATGCTTTGACTATTTGGATACGAGTCATGAATAGGAGTGCTCCTTCGGAGCTTGACCACCCTATCTATTAATTGAGCTCATATGAGCTAATAAGTCAAGTGCGCTTTCCTGAGCTTAGGCCAACTAGACAAAGAAATAATTGTTGCTAGCAAGAGGGACAAGGGCACTTTCATGAGCTTAGGCCACCTTGGCCATAAAATAGTATTATTCTAAGATAATATTTGTGGTAGCAAAAACCCTGAATGACATGTCATTTATCCTATAGATAGTCCTAGTAAGAGTAACTGGGCATTTATAATGTTTGTTCTATAACTGTTTATTTGTTCTCATTACATATTCCATATGCATACATAAGAAAACTTGGTATAATTCCCATAACCTCTTTCTTACCATGGATTCTCCCATGTCCATGACAATTAAACATCAAGAGTATTACATGTCATTTGTGCTTATCCAACATCATAAGAAGTGTATACATACATGGCATAGCAATTAGAAACATTTAAAAACATATTTCAGCAGGTTACTGCAGTCACCCTTGTGGTGACTCTGGTGGTGAATCGTTCTGTACCATTTTGGGACATGAGTCACAGGCGTGACCGCTATAGTCATAGTCGTGACTTTGAGCTTTCAACATATAATTCATCTTTCAACAATATAATTTCATCCCAAAATCACATAATGGTTCTATGGTAGTCCAGGTGCCACCCAACCTAACGACCCTTCAATTTAACATGCTAAACATGCCTTTCAACTATCAAAACTCATTCAACATATGGCACCATCAAGTTCATAGTAGTAAGGGTCATTTAATCACTAGTTCATTTACTTATTAACATGTCATTATAAACTCAAGGTTCCCATCTCATGCCATTCATCATACTTGCATACATAATTCATAATTTATAACATGTTAGCTATAAGGCGACATCTATGTCATGTCATTAAACCATTTATCTTACTTAAGTGCTATTAGAGATAGCCAAGTTCTCAATCATGTCATAAGTCATTTAGCTTACTTTAGCGATACCATAGATAGCCAATCTTATAGCTTATGCCATTAACTCAAGCTACTTAGAACTTACCATTCAGTTTGATTACAATTTCCCATTTGTAATAAAGTCTTATGTTTAACCTTAAACCGAGTATCATATTTAATAACATGGAATAAATTTTGAAATCTCATTTAAACCATCACTTATTCATTCATTCAACATGTTAAAACAGCAAACACATGCAAATATACTACGAATTAAGATGCATATATATACAAACCTGAAATGGAGCTATAAACACACTTGTTAGCACTCCTTCATGCATCAGTGGCGTTACCACTGTTACCTTCCTTGCCTAACATGAAATTAATACCAAACATAATGTTAAATCGAGTCTAAAATGAAGTTCTATATGAAATACTATAAAACCCCATTCTGTGATTTATGGAACCCTAAGTGGAACCTTCAATTCGTGTTTTAAATCAATTAACTATAAGGGAAGACCCTTAGAATGCTAAAGCTCATTAAATCTCACCTCTAATAGACCGAAATCGAAGTAGGGGTTGGAGGGTTTTGGCCTCTACTTGCTACCCACCTTGAAGTTTCACAAACAAAGTTTGAATCTTTATTTTTCCTTAATAAATTATTGTTTTAACTTCAGGTTTAGTGTTTTTAATTCAAGTAATCGGAGGAAAAGGGTGAAGAATTGCTTTGACCAGAGGTATGATCTCTAGGGAGATGGATGCTAGGGTTTGGGGTTGTGTTTCTTTTGTTTTTCTGCTGAAAATCACATGTTTTATATATATGTCATGAGTGTCATACCCATGACACCTTAAGTCACAGCCGTAAAACTCAATAGTAAGGCCAAAACGCCTTACTCCGATGGTCACACTCGTGGCACCAAGAGTCACGGTCATGACCCTCTCACGGGCCTTCTTTTTCATCTATTTTCTTGCACCAAAACCCTTGGTCACTTATATGACACCCAAGTAAACATATTTCATAGAATTCTAAGCCCTAACTAGTGGGCGTTACAACATTAGGGCACCTAACCATGTAATTGAATTATTCATCGCCCATTCTGTTAATGAACCACAGATTATAGAAGCTTTGCCATCCATTAATGAGTCATTTAGTGAAGATGTTATAGGTACTCAAAGAAGTGGTATAGGATCAGTGGTTAGAAGTATTAGTGAAGGGCAAGGATGGTCGAAATTGATGTGATAGGGAATACAAATGCATTTGGGGACATAAGTAGAAACATGGCTCCGAACCAAGGATTGATATTAGGAGATTGAGTTTTCCTAGTAACTTGATTGAAGTTGTGAGGGAAGATAGTGATAATTTAGATATGGGTAATTTAGGTAGGAATGCTAAGGAGGATAAAGCTGGTTTTGATTTGGGTGATTTAGGCAATGTTTCTAGTAAAGAGGGTGTTGGAATATATATTGGTGATAAGTTTGGGAACTTGAATGATGTCAATGATGAGGGAATGAGTGAGAAAACTTATGAAATTAGACAAGGACTAGGTAATGAACCTAATGATATGGGTGATGAGTGTGGGAATTAAATGATGGCAATTTAGAATTAGAAAGTGAAGACAATGACACTGATGATGATAGTGACAATGAAACTAATGAGGACATTTCTGAACTTGACAAAGATAGTGAATCTAGTGATGAAAGTGTAAAGCTAGCAGAAGTTCCAAATGAAGATTATATCACTACTATGAGGAATTATATCAAAATGCAGTTTGAGAAGCCTATTTTCTCTCTAAGTGCACAGTTTGCCAATGCAATAGAATTTAGCAAGTTGTTGCAAGCTATTTAGTGGCAAATGGTCACAAACTACATTTCAGGAAAATTGAGATTAATAGGCTTAGAGTGCAGTGTGATGAGGGATTTCTTTTTATGTTGTTTGCATCTAAAGATAAATGTAATGATGGACTGACAATGAATACTTTTAATTCATAGCATAGATGTGTTAGGACATTCAAGAACAAATTGGTAATAGTGACTTATATAGCTCAATATTTCAAGGATAAGATATATAGGAATCCTAATATTAAAGTTGATGAGATGAAAAAAGAATTTGAGGAGGAAATGAAGGTACATATACATGTTGCAAAATGTAAAAGAGCAAGGAGGATGAAATTGCAAAAACTTGATGGCAGTTTCAAAGAGGAGTACAAGGCCCTTGAATCTTATATAGCTCAACTTGAGGAGAGCATCCCAGACAGTAAAATTGAAATTAAACTTTGCAAGGAAGGGTTGGCTAAGGATAAAAGAGTGTTATATAAAGTATTTCTTTGTTTTAGGCCTTGTAAGAAAGGATGGCTTGCTGGATGCATACCTATTATTGGTTTTAATGATGACTTTTTAAGATGAATTGTGAAGGGGATGGTATTAAGCGCCATAGGGAAGGCTATAAACAATTCAATATATCTAATAGCCTTTGCAATAACGGATAAGGAGAACACAAAAAGTCGGAGGTGGCTTTTGCAATTTTTGAAGGGTAAGCTGAATTTAGATTATATCTGACATGCAAAAGGTAATAATCCACATCTCTTTGGTTTTTTAAATTTATAAGAACTTCCTTTTTTGGTTACATTTCTAATGTGTGATCTAATTTGTGTATACTATTAAGGACTTTGCAATGCTGGTATGGAACTAATACCAGAAGCTGAGCATCAATAGTATCAAGGCACATATATGCCATATTGAGCAATACTTGGAGAGGTAGTGAGATGATGTAGAAGTTTTGGAGATGTGCATGAAGTTATTTTGATGAAGTTTTTAAGGACAATTTGGACAAAATGGTAGAGCATGGAACCAAGGCTGTTGAAGACCTCCTCAAATGGCCTTTCTAAACCTGGCACAGGGCATATTTCTCAATAAGGAATACCTTTAAAATGGTGGACAATAATTTATGTGAAACATTCAACTCTATGATCAAAGTTGCAAGAGGTAAGCCTAATTGATACATGAGATTAGGATAACGATAATGAATAGGATCAAAGAGGCTAGGAAGGAAGTAGATAAATGGTCTACAATGTTTAGTAATGATGCAATGACATTATTTCTTGAAATAGTAAGAGGTCTTTCTTGTCTATTATTGAATTTAATGTGGATAATGGGTATAAGGTGAGCCATGAAAGAGATATGCATATTGTGTTTCTAGATAGGAAGATTTGTACATACAAACAGTGGGATTTAACTAGGATTCCATGTCCACATGCCAAATGTGCACTGAATCGTGCAAAAGTTGAGCCTATGTATGAAATTAGTATGTGGTATCACAAGTTAACGTATGAAGCATCATACAAATATGTTATGCCTCCTGTTCCTGGCCAAATTTTGTAGAAAGCAAAGAAAAAGTCTGAAATGGAACCCCCTTAAGTCACAAAAATGCCAGGCAAACCAAAAAAAGCAAAGAAAAAATGATACTAACGAGCCAAAGAAGCAAGCTACTAAAGGCAAATTAAGCAAGAAGGGGGCTTTAATGTGATGCAGCATATATAAGCAGCTAGGCCATAACAACAAGCAATGGAAATCCAAATATAAGTCTGATAAATATAGAGTTAGATATGTAAATTTCGTAACTTTTTTCATTGTTCATATGCATTTAAATTCATAAATGAAATTGTCATGCATAATTGTAACTACCATTTTTGTAGGATGAACAACACCCGGGACAATAGCCTATATAGAATAGTGCAACTAGTTGTGTGACAACAAACATATCTTATTCGAGAAAAAGAAAAAGGCAAAAATCTAATTACAATATCTGATTTAGGAGTAAGAGATATTAGAAGAAGAGAATCAGGGTTTAGGCTCCACTATGATGAGAATACTGGAAAGAAAACCTGGAATGTGAGTGAAGAATAAAACTGGAACTTGATGCATGTATTTCAATACTTTTTAGTAAACTTCAAGGGCCTAAATGTTTTTATGTTATGTTTCTGGTTATATTTATATTGTTCCTAATATTTTAATAATGTATTTGATGAATTGTATTGATTATGGTTGTGATTAATGAGACTATATGTAATTATCACTGAGTTGTACTGATTTTGATTGTAGTTAATAGGATTATATGTGATTATCATTGAGTTGTACTAATTTTGGTTGAGTTTATCATGTTTGTATGTTTTGGATTTTGTTTGATCTTACCTAGTTAATGCATATCACAACCATCCTAACCAAATGAAAAGGGTTGTATTCCTTGCGTTTGGGAAGACATGTATTGATTGTTCAAGCACATTACAGGCTCCAAAGTTTATTACAAAGACTTTCCTTATCTCGAATGAGAGGTTAGTTACTTCAGTGCTTGTAAGAATTTATCTAGGAGCATATCAAAGAAAGGTTAAGTTTGGCAATTTAGGATCACAAGTTTCTAGACTAATGAATTTGTAGTATACAGCTCCAAGATAGAAATGGCAAGGTCAGACATGTATTACCTGCAACCAACTGCACCAGCAAAAGGAGTAAAGAATTGGGCAATTGCAGCACAGGGGAAAATCAAGTGATCACATCACTGATTCAAGACTTTTCAGATTTCTATATATCATAAGTATACCCTATAATACATAGGAAATGTTATAGACTAATTAGTTATATCCTGTTCAAATTTAAAACTTTTTCATTTTAAATTATCATCATATTCTATGCATGTATATTTGTTTAGACTGTTTGTCTAACTTATTGAATATAAACTGAATTAGTTAACATTAGTTTCTATTTGCCTGCACAATCATATATAATATATTATTATGGGCCTTGAGCTATATCTATTTCTTTTTCTCTTTTTCTTTTCCTTTGTCTTTGGATCATGTTGCATGATTACAAAATAACAGCTATAATTAATTACATTCTCATAAAGAAATAAATGAATAAATGCATGTTATGAGAATGTTTGGTCTATAATCCAGGATATTCACAATCTCCTCTTGGCATGGACTTGACATCTCCACTGTCAACTGCTATTTATATTGTATATTGGCTCCACAACCTACATGTATGAGAAAACACTCTAAGCTACTTATAGCTTAGTAAGCACATATGCATATCAAACATAATGTATAATTATATATGGCATGAAATCACAATAATGTCAAAACATTAGTTTAATGCTCATGCATAGTCACATATTCATTCAATATCTTTTTATACATATAAGTCCAATTCTTAAAATACATATCTTTTTATTTATCATCATATTCCACGATCATATACATCGAGAGTCTTGACATTGTTATATGTTAATCACCAATCAACGCATTGACCTCTTAGAGGCTTAAACATATATCATTTCTAAGAATAGCATATTCTTTCTTATAATATTTATAATCATAACACCATATATTCCATAATTACTTTTCATATCATCTTTTCTAGTCACCAGCCCAAATCTCGTTCTTGGACTGTCCGAATACGGGGTATGAAATAGGGGCACTCCATAAGCTTAAGCCATCCTATTCACTCTGATTTCCCGTCAAGAGCGTTCCACAAGCTTAAGTCTCCTTGACGGATCATGATATATTTATGTAAATGAGACTAAGGGCGCTCCACGAGCTTAAGCCACCTTGTTTGATTACAATATATCATCTGTATATAAATGGGATCAAGGGCGCTCTATGAGCTTAAGCCACCTTGTCCCTAAGAACCATAACTAGTTTGATATTGTAAATCCCCTTAATAATGCGCCATCTATCCTAATTCTAGTCCACAGATAGAGAAATAGGTATTTAATACCATATTCTTTGCATTCATATGTCTTAATTAATATGCGAAGCATTTAAATGTATTCTCAACATATTTATACTCATAGTCATGTATTTTACATGCATAGGCTCTAAAGTTGTCCAATTGCCACCCAACATGTCAACGTTTATAATAAAACATATTAAAACATGCTTTTATCATTCATACACTTGTCCATTTCATATAATTTATACCATGCTTTAATCGTATAAGCTTGTATCTTTTGCATTAAATGTCAATTTTCACATAAGGCACTAAGGCTAACCAAATGTAGTCATTCTTATCAACATGCAAAAAATCATCTTTATATATACAAGTAGCATACCAATAGCAATCAATTAACATCACAAATATAAGTTCTAATATACATACAACCCATCAATTCATAAGTCCTCAAGTAAAAGACTTACCTCTTTTATGTCATTTTTCGTACTCCTTACGTGCTTTCTCATAACTTATGCAATACTAAATATCACTTTTTAATATAAGCATTAAGCCTAACTTACAAACAATTAAGTTAGTACCCACACACTGTATATGCATAAATATCTTTATTAACTTTCATTGGTCGAATTACAAAACTCAAGTTTCATATTTCCTTGTCCTCGTAAATCATATATATCTTATTTTCTTTCTTTAATCTTATTCAATATCATTAATTATTACCTTTCTTCTTATCTTATTTATAGCACTTTGTCTCAATTAGTCTATTAAATATTTTTATTTCTATGTTATACATTATGTATCAATATTACCTCCCTAGAGGCTTATTAAAATCCCTCTTTCATCTTTGTGATTTATTATGCACCATCTATACAAATAAATGAACTAGAAGTTCATTAACGTAAATAAGCTTAATTTCTTTATTCCTTTATAATTTCATTTCTCATTTATTAATAGCCACCTAAGAAAAATTCAGGTTTTATTCTTCATTTAATGCTCTATAGATACCTTTTTGTACCATCTTTTGTGCCTAGCACACTAAGCCATATTTCACCATTTATTTCTCTCTACATATAAATTTATATTCAAGAGATGTTGTTGTGCAAATTTCATCTCATCATATTATCATTATATTTCCAACGTTATTTATGCTTTACTCACGTCTTATTAGTGATTTACTATGCTTCGACCACTTATTTTGTATTATTGTTACTCTGTTGATCTAAATCAATGTCATTTATTATCCTTTAATATCACCTAATATGTTATTAGGCATCCAATTTATCATTCATGACTCATAAACATGATTAATCTACTACATATCTTTCTTTTCATATTTATTACCAATCATTTTTATTTAACATGTCATCTATCACATTTTCATGTCATTCAACATCATATCATATCATTTTGACAAGTAAAAATGCATATGTGTACTTATCTCTTATAGAGCCAACTCTAAATCCAAGCTTTATGCTTGCTTAGCTTCCTTAATGGTTAATTTCACCTTCCAAAGGCATCTCCTATACATAATTACAACTATTTCTCATTAACTCCAACTATATGTCAACATCTATAACCACATATTGTCATATACACTAAACCTTAACTTAAAAACTATAGCTAGGTTATTTCTTACTTAAATCCATCAATTTACATATAATTCAACTCAATCTAGGCTTAAAGAGAGTTTCCCCTAAAGAATACTCAAGATTCCATATCAACCTTACCCATCTACAAATCGGTTTCTACCCATTTCAAGTAGATCACACCAATCAACCACAAATTTATTAAAAGAAGAGGAAAAACATGAAATCTTACCCAAATAAAGAAGAAAATATAGTTTATTTGGTAGAAGACCCGAGTTCCCTCAAGTTCTACACTTTCTCTCTCCAACTTTCATCTTCTTCTTTTGTAAATCTCCCAAATTCATGCTTGAATCTTGTTCTTGAGTAATAAATCTTGTGTTTTAGGAGCTTAAAACTCATCAAAATTATTTAGGGGATGAGTTTTCTAAGGATTTGGGGCTTTTGTTAGGGTTTTGGAACTTTTTGGATCGAGTTTAAATGAAATAAACGAAGCTTAGACTATTTATAGTAGTCCCCTTCACAGCCATGTTCACGGTCATGCCATTTTTTGTTTTGGCCATGAACTATTCTGCCCAAAAAAAAAGCCCCAAAACACGACTTTTACGGCCATAAATATTAATATTCACGGTCATGAATATCAATATTCATGATTATGACAGTTTTTAGTATGGTAGTGGCGCTGGTGGTGAAAAGGCATAACTTGTTCATATGATCAAATTTTACCGAAATTCAACTTCTAAGCACTTTTTAAACATATATAGAAATCATCCATGAACATTAAACACCAAAACAAATAAGTTATTCCAACTCAAATCATCACACAACTGGATTCACCACTACGCTCGTGAACACAAACTTAACACAATCACATTTCTACTACTTTTGCCACTTTCATGTTTTAACATCTCATGCATATTTAATATTCTAATTGACTTTCGTAACTTCTAAACATGTCATTTCATACCTTCATGTTTAATAATATTGCATTACTTAACAATAAGCATGCCCAACATTAGTAATGTACATTACGTATCAATTCACAAGTTTTCAAGTAAGAAACTTATCTCCATTAAGTCATTATTTTCAAACACCTTAAGTACCTTCATATGTCATTTATTCATATGTTACAACTAAGCCTTGTTTGCATGCATTACAAATGGGATCTAAGTTAGGACTTAGACATATTTTGGCAATTTTTTATGGCCTATTGGATTTTTATCCATATTCTGTGTGCATATTTTGCATACTTTTGTGAACTTCTAGAATTGTGTAGTCTTGTAGATGACAATTTTTTGAATTGGCACCTATAGTACAAGAATGTCTTATGGTGCTGCTTTTATAGAGAGGCTTTGTATAGGCTTTTTTTTCTTTTGAAAATTACATGCATATCATTTTTTGCAATTAGTATTGTAATGGAATCATTGTAGCCACTAGTGATTGTAATTAAAATTACATGAATGAAATAACAACTATTTATTTTGTGTAATCTTTAAATATTGCAATATTGGTTATCAAGTTATTTGTCCATTCTATATTAGAAACTGAACAAATTTACTTAAACATAAATGAAAATGATAATCAATTCAATAATGAAACTCAAAAAAATCAACTCAATTCAACAATCCACTTTAACATTACTAAATACATTTTTGCATTCAAATAAGTACCTAGACTTAATACAATTTCACAGCTACCTATATTGCAATAATACTCCAACCTATTACACCTAGAGCTATTAACTTTCTCAATTTTTGTTTCAATATCACTCTTTCTTTCTTTATATCTTCATTTTTCTTTTACAGCCAAAATCATTCAACACCCTATTTGGCAATTGCTGCCTTATTTTGTTTCTCAAATCTTTGTTTTCTTTTTCAATTCAATCAACAATCTTGATGCATACTCTAGCAATTCCATGTCATGCCATTGGAAAAATTGAGAACCTATAACCTACATTTGAGACATTGGGCTATTAAATTTCTATACCACTTACGTCATCAACCTCAATCAACCCAGCAACAATGTATGAGAAAAAAAATTCAGTAATTACTCTCACCTTGCAATTTGGACACCCATAAAAACCTTTGTCATGGGTTTGTAACCGGCCATGAAGTCTACCTCTGAGCAACTAAGTCGCAATGGCAGAGGATATGAGCAATACCTTCATCAACCAATCCACTTTGATTTACAGAATTTAAATATGTCAAAGCCATCATGAACCTTTCTCTATCAACCAACTTTTCAATTTCAAACTCATAAAACCCCTAAAACCTAACTTCGACTAGTATTCATTACCACTTTATTTGGATAGATCAATCTGAGAGAGAGAGATTTTGGTATCTACCTTCATTAAGAGAGAGATAGAGATTAATTTCTCTTGGGAAATTTAAGGTTCATGATGAATTTGAGATTTATTGCTTTTTATTTTTTATTCTAATTATGTTAAATAATGACATTTAACAATTTTTTTTTAAATAGAGATTTTGAACGACATCGTTTATATATATTTTTAATTTACTGAATTATTAAACGGCGACGTATTGGTTAAGATGAAAAGGAAAATCGGTTTGGACATGTGTCATGCTCTTATTGGCCAAAAAAGCTCCCGACTCGATTTAACTAGGCTCAATAACAAGATAAATGGAAGGTAACTTTAGGGATATAATTGTACTAAGTTTGGATTTAGAGATTTAATTGTACTAAGTCATACTTTTAGGGTGACTCATGTTAATGGCTATACTTCAAAACTGATTTGTATGTTTACCTTAAATTTTAGTATGAAAATAATAGAAAATGTGTTGAGAAGGATTTTGGACGACTGCTGCAGAGATGGGATCCCTAACCCAAACCTTTTCAAATTCAGCCCGACAGTTTTCTTGAACTAGGCGATTTTCTAAAGAAGAAAAAACATAATAATCTCTTTTGAATTTAGTTGCAATAACGCATACATTACTTGCCTGTAAACATTATAGAATTTTTCATAAATACCAAAAAAATAAAAAATAATTACAACTTTACCTCCCTTTAATATTTTTTTTTCAATTTTTCCAAAAAATACTTTCTATAATTACATCAGCACCTCCTGTATACCTTATGTATATTTTGGGGATATCTTTGGCTTAAAACGGTTGTGAACAAAGGCTATAAAAGTTCTATATGTCTTAGGCATACTTTGAGTATACCTTGGGTATATCTTGGTGATATCTTCGCTTTAAAACAGTTGTGAATAAATGCTATAAAACCCGATATACCTTGGGCATACCTTTGGTATATCTTGGGAATACTTTCGGCATATAGACAATAGTTTATAAAGTCTAGTATACCTTGGGTATATCTCAGGGATATCTTCGACATATGGACAACAGTCTATAAAGTCCAGTATACCTTGGGTATATCTCAGGGATACCTTCGACCTAAAATAGTTGTGAACAAAAGTTATAAAATCTGGTATATACTGGACATACCTTGAGTATATTTTTGAAGAATAAAAGATAATTGATGATTAATAAATAAATGCATACATTTTATACATTTTACTAGATCCACAAATCTTTAATAAATATTTAAATCTAATTATATAAATTTTTTCCATTTACTGTGCTTAAATTCCTTCTTCATATTCTTTTTGGTATCTAAATCACAGATCAAAAACTCAGGTATTATTTTTCTTCAGCTCTTGTTGCGGCGAGTTCAACTCTAATGTGATACTGCCGGCATCAGAATTAGTGATTTATAGAATCAAAAAATTTTATTTCTTCGTATTTTTCATCTTAACTGATCTCTGCAAATGAAATGAAAAAGAAAAAAAAGTAAGAAAAAAAATTTTCGGTACAAATAAAATTTTACAAAACTGATGTAAAACTAAAAAAAAAAAGAAATTTAGGTGAATGGCGAAATTTTCTCTAAAAATGATAAAAATTACAAAATAGCCCAAATCGAAATTATTCTTCACGCCCAAATATCACAATTTGTTCTCTCTCCACCGCCCCAATAATCTCTGTAGCTAAAGCCTGTGTTCTCTCCTCTCTGATTCTCTCTGCCTGCATCTATCAATGCTGAACCCTCACTTTCTTACCTCCTTTGAAGCCCTAGCGTACCATTCGCCGGAACCCTAACCGGCACTTGCTGGCGGCAAATTCTCCGGCGAGGCTTATTTGTGTTTTTCCTTAGGGTTTTAATTCTTCGATTCGATTGGCTCCG
The DNA here is from genome assembly GCA_949630135.1 of Balakata baccata. NCBI lineage: Eukaryota > Viridiplantae > Streptophyta > Magnoliopsida > Malpighiales > Euphorbiaceae > Balakata > Balakata baccata. The sequence continues at coordinate 38,572 of CATIWF010031711.1, forward strand.
ATTTCGCTTCTTAAATTTTAGAGAATTCTTTTTTTTTTTTTTTTTTGTGCAATCATCAACAGCAGCGGCAAAATAGACGCCTATGGCTCCGGGGCGTAAAAAAGGAGCGAACAAAGCAAGGGCTAAGAGTCAATTGAGTTTGGGCGATCTCGTCCTTGCTAAAGTCAAGGGTTTTCCTCCTTGGCCCGCCAAGGTATTTCGTTTCCTTTACTTGCCCATTCAAATCTTGTTACGTGCCTTTTGATTTTCTATTTTGCCATGGTTTTTTTTTTTTATTTGCTTTTTTATTACCTGTTATCTTATGTGCTTCTTGGTTGTTTTATTTTTGTCAAATTTCTAATCAGTTCTGGGGCTGCTTTTCAGTTGCTGGATAGCTAATGTGTTCATTGTCATCTTTTGGACTTCATGGCATTGTTTCCCCAACGATTTTTATTAATTTTAAAGTTAAGTTTTAACTTCAGTTTATTATTTAGTAAAGATCTGTTTTTCAAGATGGATTCTTTTAAGGATAACAAATAGCTACTGTTACCATTAGTAGGATCAGTTTTCTGGTTTGCAGATTAACATTTTTGGATTTATTTTTTCTTGTTGATATCTGTTGGAAGCTGAGGCTCAACCTGTAGCAAAGATCTGTTTTTCAAGATGGATGCATTTAAACTGTGTTGTTCACTTATCTTCTTTGTTTTGACTGTCAACATTTTTTCCCCTTATTGGTGCCAATAATGATTGAAAATTTGGGCACGATGAAATGTGTTCGTGTGGTTTGATGAAATATTAATTATGGTGACTTTTCTTTATGAGTTGGGTAGTGAGGTCTCTCTCCATTCTTTCTTTTCCTTCCCTTCTAGGTTTTCTTTTTCCGTGTGCATACTGTTTTCTTTAGTGCGTTGTTCTGAGTTAAATGATTACTTTTTGTATATTTCTTTCCTTTTAGTTAGAAAAAAATAAGAGAAAATAATTGATGTCAACTTAAGAGTAAAGCTTCGCCCGCTATGCTGACCATTTGGCATACTTTTCTGAATTTTTGAGGTAATATGTAAACTTGGCTAGTGTTTTAGTTGAACTTTTTCTTTCATATTTTTCTTTTTCTTGTTTTCAGATTAGCCGTCCTGAAGACTGGGAGAAAACACCTGACCCTAAGAAGTATTTTGTTCAGTTTTTTGGAACTAAAGAAATGTAAGTTTTTTGATTTTAAATTTTAAAAATTGATGTAATTTTTTCTTGGTGCATGGCAAAAGCAAAACAAATGGAATAGGATTATGTTGCTGACCTTTAGTTGGTTTAGTAATTGACAAGTATGGGTACCTTGTGTTGCCTATGGCTTAGAGTCATTATAATAAATTATTCACTAAATTCTTTAGAAGTATTAAAAAAATTATTGAAATGTCACCAATCCCATAAGAATTTTGGAGTTTTTGAAATAGAAATGCATGTGATTAACTTTAATATTTGTATTAAAATATAATTGATCCCTTCCATGTTGTACAAGATAACTTGATGTGAAATTTAAACTTAATTGTATGTTGAAGAAGTCATATATTTTGTGTCACATGCTTATATTGGATTCATTAATATAGAGTATTTTGTTTTGATGTAAATTTGAAAGACTAATGAAAAAGTGTCAATTTAGCATACTTCAGACCGATTTCATAGTTCTTTGTTAGAGAATGGACTAAATTTATACAAATAATTTAAACTGAAACCAAATTCAAATTACTTACTGATATCGCTATTTTCAAACACAACATTCTCTTTTTCTATGTTAGTCAAATAAAAATAAAGGTTGGTGTGAGCTATAAGGTAAATAATGTTAAAAGGATACTATCATTTGTAGAATAAAATTCATATGAATGAATCTTTAATGTTAATGTAATATCACAACATGTGTCTTAGACTTGTTGGTTGCCCATCAATTTAATTATATTATAAAGTGTAATTATTTAGGTTGTTGATACATTTCTCTAGAATAGAATAATAAATTGATTGATAACTAATATTGCTTTTAGCTTGATTAGCACTATGTTGGGCAATATAAAAAATATTGTTCTATTCGATGAATTTATCTTGTTAAGGAGAAACAAATTTATAATTTAAGTGAACAGCATTCACTGGATGACAGATGTACTGATGTTTATTTATGCTGTTGAAATGAATTGGCAATTACAAAATCAACTCCTTGAAATTTTCAAATGCCCAATAATTGATATAGAATGGTAAAAATTTTGGCCCAATTTGTTGGTATTGCTCCAACAAATGTGTCCTGGAAATTCGGTTTTAGTATAGATGTAAAATAATGTTTGGCTGTTTATTTTCAGTTTTATATGGTTCAATCGACATAAAATGGGATTTTCTATATATTGGTGCCTGTTCTGATGGTTTATTTCCTTAATAAATTATATTTTTTTGCACTCTTTTTCCACATTATTTTTGAAGCTTTATATTTTAATCTTAGAGCTTAAATGAGTTCCAATGATAGTCTTGATTGATAATAGTGGCAGTGAACATTATACTGGGTTTAGTTTTGCTCTCCTCCTCTCTCTGTTATTCCTGTTCACTAGATGGTTGGGGTCAGGGAACAGTACCCCATTCTGAAGAGAAAGTTATGAAGCCTGTAGTTTAGATGAATAAAGATCTTATATAAGGAGTAAATTGTTTAACTATATTTGATTTTTAAATAAAGGTTTGTAGTCATAGGTTTTGCTATTAAAATGGAACTCATTTATATGCTGTATCGATTTAACAAAAACTTCCTTGTTGCAACTCAGGAAGCCTTCAATTCATTTTATTATTTGGTTGGGCACTTTTTTGATGGTGATTGTGTTGTTGGTCTTATTTCGACTGCTAGCGCTAGTAGTATTGCCATCATCTCTGTCTCCTCTGATACTAAATATTCTGTGTCAAAAGAATATAGACTTGAAAGAAGTTAAAACATTTCTAGTTAGGATGTGGATAAAATGTAATACAATACTTTGATTGAGGGGTCAATGCGTCGTATCTGATTGGTTAGGTTTGTTTGAAATTTTTTTTTTTTTTGTATTTTCTTACTTCATTCCATTATTTTTCTCCGACTGCAGAGCTTTTGTTCCACCTGCTGATATTCAGGTATTTACAAGTGACATAATGAATAAGTTGTCAACTCGATGCCAAGCTAAGACCAAGTATTTTTCCCAAGCTGTGAAGGAAATATGCGCAGCATTTCAAGAGTTGCAGAAGAAAAAATCAAGTGGTTTAGTAGATGATACTGATAGATCAGCACTTGGCTGTGAGGATCCATCAGTTGATGAAATCGAAGATGATGACATAGTGGTTGAAGTCAATGATGGCATGGGCACCAGCAGGACCAATGGTGAAACAGGGGATGAAGAAGGGGATTTTAGTTCTTCGATAAAACCCTGTGTATCATGTGATCTGAAAATTAATTCATCCCCAGTTATGTCTTCTGAGAAGAAGCTTAAAGATGTTCCTTTCAAAGTAAAGGATGAAGTCCCGGGTGATGTAAATAAAGATTTTAAGCGCAGAGGAGACACTAGGAATAGTGAACGAGCATGCACAAATAATAAAAAATCTAAGATTATGGCTACTGAATTAAAGAGGAAACCTGGAGATGCTGTTGTTGGGCACAAACACGGTCGTTCTGATGGTAGTGTACTCCTTGATAATTGTGAGCAATTGAAAGATGTAGTCAAAGAAGAAAATGCTTCTAGTGCTACTGTAAGGGATTTATCCGCAGATGCTATTGAATCGGATTGTGAAGCTGTGACATTGGATTCTGAATTCAAGAGGGGGGAAAAATCAAATGAGCTACAAAATGCCAAAAAAAGTCTGAAGGTGCCTGTTAGTGGGCATGCAAATGTGTCCAATCATGCAGGTGAGATCATCAACAAGAAAAGGAGGGTCCAATCTGCTCTTCGAAAAGCCACCGAAACTTCACATCCTGCAAAGAAGTTAAAGCACGCTGATATGGGGGGTGATGATGCCAAGGAATCTGTCTTGAAAAACATGAAGACTAATTCTTTGAGCTCTAACATTATTGAGGATAAAGCAGTCAAACAGTCTGCATCATATGCAAATAGAGAAATCCTTTTGGCATTGAGAGCCCAAACAAGAAAAATGAAATCTGATGGCTCTATTCAGGCGGGGAATGCCAATTCAGATAATACTTTAAAAACTGGGATAGTTAAGCCTGATGTCTCCACCCAAATGGTTAAAGCTAAATCTGATGTTCCGATATCAGGTAAATTAAAATCTGATGTGTCTGCCAACATAGTTAAAGCTAAATCTAATGTTCCTATCCAATCAGGAAAGGTTAAGTTTCATGTTTCCAGTGATGAAGCTGTGTTGCCTGTATCAAAACGTCATAGGAGGGCATTGGAGGGAATATCTGACTCTGCTGTCCCTAATTCTGATGATAAAGCTGAAAAAAGTTCCCAAGAGCTGAAGAATGACTCTACTTCTAATAGTGCCAGAGTTCCAATTAATCAACCTCCAAAAAGGCGAAGAGCAGTTTGCTTTTATGATGAAGATGATGAAGATGAACAGCCCAAAACTCCAGTTCATGGAGGATATGCCAAAAGTAGAGCACCCTCAACTGTTTCTGATAACAATCTAAGGATTGACTCGAATGCTGGAAGTTCTTTTAATCAACAGCGTGGAAGCTTGATTAATGTTCAGCAAAGTGTTGATTCTACCAGATTAGAGCATGATAGTTCAAACGATCGCCTTCCAAAATTGGATGATGATTCTCTTTCACTTAGCCAACATAAAAGTGTGAAGAGGTCCGATTCTCATGATGTAGGTAGTCCTGGGAAATCAGAGACTGAGCAATTATTGTCCAAGGATGCTAAATCAATGTCGATTTCTCCTTCTCTCTCGGATGACAAACTAATTGTGGAACAGCATAAAGCCACAAAACTTCTTGTTAAATCTTCCAGCGGTGGTATGCAGAAGAGGTTGCAGTCTGTTACTAGTAAAGTTTTGAGTCTAGTTCCTGATAGTCTGCCTACTCCTCAAAATCATGTGGCAAGTCAAAGATTTAAACTAGGTATATCTGGAGAGCAGGTCAAAAATACTCAAAAGACACGGATGAGTGACCCAACCTTCTCAATGGAAACATCAACAGAGTAAAACCCTTTGCCTGGTGAAATGCTTGTATTATTTTTATCTAATCATATTTTTGTTATATATTTTTTGATAACTCTATTTCATACGTTTGGCTAATTACAGGATGGAAAGTTTTACGGAAGATAGAGGCGGTTCATTATTTGACTCCAAGACTCCAGATTCAGTTATGTCCATGAAGCATCTTATTGCAGCTGCTCAAGCAAAGAGGAGAGAAGCTCACTTACAACATTTCTCTCTTGGAATCCCTAATTCTTGTTTGTCTATCAACGATCCACAGGGAAGGAGTCCCAGCCCATCAGTTCAACCTCATTTACCTGGAACAAGCACTGTGTTACACACAGATTTACAGGGTTTTCATCATTGCACAAATATTGTTTCTCCAGCTACCCACAGTCATCAATTGGCATTGCCCAACCAAGTGGATGCTGATGAAATCGAGGAACAAAAAGTCAGTTCTGGACATGGGGCTGCTGGAGGCTCATTGAGTGGTGGTACTGAGGCTGCTGTTGCTCGTGATGCTTTTGAAGGGATGATAGAGACTTTATCTAGGACAAAAGAAAGTATTGGGCGTGCAACACGTCTTGCCATTGACTGTGCCAAGTATGGTATTGCAAATGAGGTAGGTTGAATTAATTCTAACCTTTCAAAATTTGATATTTGTTTGAAATGGATAACACAGAAGACGATTGTTTATATAAAATGCTGCTACACTTAAGGTATAGCCTAACTTGACATAACCATTCTATTTAGAAAAATTGTTAAATGGCTGTATGGATTTTTTTTCCTGAATTTATTGCTTGTAATTTGTTTCAGTACTAATTCATTTTGTATTTGGGCATTGGGTGTAGGTTAGATATTTTCATAATTTTTCTGCCTGTTTGAAGTGTCATATCCGGCTATCTTTTTCTGGCTTGGTGTTTTAGTGTAAGAAAGGTAACTATACTCATAAGGTAGTAATTGTATTGTGATTTTTCACACACACACACATTTGTTTAAATGATTAGAGGGAAAAAGAAAAAATTTCTTGGTGATGCCACTGCAGTGGATGAAGCCTTGGCTTTGGTATCATGTCTCATTTGAACTTCCAGGTTATCTTTGATTTTCTTAAAGAAAATATAAGTCCTGTTTGCAATTTTAATAGTGTCTTCAACAGAGAGATCTTGGCCAGGTTAACTTAATGTTGTTGTTTTTCTTTTTTTTTTTTTTCAATTTTTAAGTGAGATTTTCTTGCATTTTCATTGTACATCAGTTATAGTGTCTAAAATAACACCCCATTCCTTTGGTGTATGCTGAATTTTAGACCAACTGGACTTAATGTTGAATTGTTTTTTTTTTTTTTTAAGTGAGATTTTGTTGCATTATCTTTGTGTTGCAGTCTTAGTGATTTATTAACAATCCATTTCTTTGATGTTTGTTGAATTCAGGTGTATGTTCATGGTTCTTTATTAAATTAAAGTGGAGAATGATTTTCTATATATATATTTAATAGTTGCAACTATGCAGTCAGTAGCAATTGGATAACAAAGTTGAACATTTCAGATTCTTACGATGATTGATATTGTTGATATTTTCATATATCAATGAAATAATTAAAATGAATTCTCCAAAAAACAATGATAAATAATCATAATAGTTTTAACATTTTTAAGTTACATTTTTTTTTTGTGGATTTTCTTTTTGCAGGTGTTAATAATAATTTTTTAGGTTGTTTATTTGTGTTATGGTTATAACTAATGTAATTGGTCATGTCAATTTAAACTTGAAGTTCTATTTCTGTGGGGTTGAATTAATGAAATTCTTGCTGCCTAGGTAAATTGATATTGCAACTATGAGTTTGGTCTGATTTAATTTTTCTTCCATCCCCTGTCTTATCCATTTGCACACATCCATAATTTATGTTTTCTTGGTTATGTTGGGTACTTGACCACCAGCAGTGTTATATTATTAATTAGGGTGCAATAGGATACTCTGCTGATAGAAGGCCAAAATTCTTGTCAATGAATCCAATTATTGGGTTTTTTATATGGCTGTTAAAATAATTTTCTTAATTAAAAGGAATGTAGCTTTGCTGCTAAGTTACTTTAGAAGGTGCATTTCCTCAAGTGAACTGGTTGTTTTGATAATACTATCAGTCTGCTAGTCATCCTATGATTTAATAATTTTTCTTTTTGGTTGTTTTTTGGATTGGACACAAACATTAGTATTCTCATTGTTAATTATTTTTGCAATTGTTTGTTGTGTTGAACGCCAATTGGATCATGGATGAACACATTTAACCTCATTTCTGGATGGTCTTTGCTTTTGTTATGGTGGTAGTCGTCATTCTCCTTTTTTTAAGTTATCACCATGGTCTTCTTGTCGTTGGCAGTGTGAAATGATGCCAAAAAGCCATGGGATTTTGGTTTCCAGATAAATTCAGAAATGATATTAGCTAATTTTACAGCATATGTATTTTTAAGTAAATGGTTCAGTTTATTGGATGGATGGACAGAAGCTTAATCCTTAAATCATTATTATTGTTGCTAGAATCAGTTTGTGGGTTAAAACCATTAAATCATTATTATTGTTACTAGAATCAGTTGGTGGGTTAAAACCATAGTTGTTAAAGGCAAAAGGTGCACTATGGCTATAAGAGCTCCTATCGCCTGAGGTGCAAGGCGAGGTGCGCGCCTGACGAAAGTAAGGTGCACAAAATAAAATAAAATAAACCTAAAACTTATATTACAAGTTCACAATATGACACATATATAAAAGTAATAAAAGTAAAATATATAAGTCTTAGTCCTAAAGTAGTACTATTATACTAATATTATAATAGGTTCTACACTCCTAATCTCATAATAAATATTAATTATAGTCTTCACATCACTTATCACTAATTCATCATCATTAAGCTCCATGTTTTCTTCTTCTCCTTCCTCTTCTTCTTTGTCGATATCTTCTTCTTCATTGAAATCCTCTTCCTCTTCTTTACTACCCTCTTCCTCGTCTTCAAAATCCACCTCTTCCTCATCTCTAAGTATTAGAGGAGTAGTTTTCTTTTGAGACGTTTTTGCCTTTTTTGCTTACTTAGGCCTACACCTAGCAGTTGATATAGATATGGAGCCAACATTTTTTCCCCTAATTGATCGAGTATGGTAGGCCTCCTCACCAACTCCACTAGCTCTGGCAACCGCATCCCATGTCAAAAAATCATCATCAAATACAAAATCTTCTTCATCATTTTCCTCATCCATTACACTCATCAACCATTCATTGCTATCATCTATATCTTGCAAAGAAATGGGATCAATGCAGTTACGTGCATTATATCGACGCTTTAACGCTCGATTGTATTTGACAAATACCAAATCGTTCAAGCGTTTTTGAGCTAGTCTATTTCTTTTCTTGCTTTGAATCTGCAATTATAAGCAAAATAATTTCAATACAATTCAACAAAGTTGCAAAGTGCATAATTTTTTTGAAAAAAAATATAAATTCAATTCAATTGTTTAATGCTTACATGCTCAAATGTGCTCCAATTACGCTCACAACCAGATGCACAACAGGTGAGGCTAAGCACCTTAATAGCAAACTTTTGCAAATCCAGAGTTGAAGATCCATAAGATTTCTACCATTAAATTGCAATGCTAATATTTAAGACGTAAGTCACATAACATTTAATTCCTAAATCTTGATTGGCTAACTACTTGTAAAAGCAATTATGTGATTAAAGTTTACCTGGAGATTTGGTTTTTCGATGCCTAATAGCCATGTCAATCCCAAATAGTCCTTCCACATTTTGTTACAATGCAATTTGATCATAAATTTTGTCTTGCTCTTCGATGCTTGGGACCAACCTTTGCAGTGCTGCATAAAAACCCTTCATAACCTCTGCATCTTGATAAGGCTCAGAACTTGAATAGAAAAACTTAGGATTCAGGTAATATTCCGTTGCATGCAAAGGCCGATGGAGTTAACAAGCCCATCTATTGTCAATGATTTTAAAGACATCTTTGTATTTCTCTTTATTGTTATTGAAAGAACTCATTATAGCCTCTTTAGCCCTTGTCCATAGCTTCATAGATGTATTCCATTGCTCGTTTTTTCTCACCATCAACCAATCTAAGTACCCGGACTAAAGGGCTAAATATTTTCAAGATATATACAATGCTAGTCCAAAAGGAGGGCATCAAGATAATAGAAGTCACCTGTTTATCATTAGCTTCTTTGGCCCATTTACTTCTTGTCCATTCTTTTGAAGTGAACATCTTTCTCAAATTATTTTTCTGCTTATGTATGCTCTAAAGAATGAAAAAAGCGGTAGCAAATCTTGTCATACCAGCTCGAACAAGTTTTTTTTGTCTAGTGAAATGTTTTAACAAATTCACTACTTTTGGTCGAACATAAATGAAAGCATTCAAGCTCATTGCCCGCTTCAATGTCCTACTAAAAGTAGGCAATTTTCCAATATCTTCCAATATTAGGTCAATGCAATGAGCAGCACAGAGAGTCCAAAACAAATGTGGTCTCTTTGCTTCCAATAGTTTTCCTGAAAACAAACCAAAAAAAGACAGCTTAGTTGCAAATTGAAAAAATAAAAGCCAAGAACCATTTAGTTACATTATCGATGAATTGAATAGCCAAGAACTTAGAAGTTACAAATGGAAAGAGAGTTTTTAGTTTTACCTCTAAGAATATTATTACTTGCATTATCAATGATAACTTGGACCATATTTGCTTCCCCAATATGTTCTACAAAGCTATCAAGTAAAAACATCTTTTCTCCAATCTTTGAATACTTAGAAGCATCAACAAATTTAACAATGAAAGTTCATTTTAGTGAATTTACCAAAAAGTTAATGAGGGTTCTATTTTTTCTTGTCTGTCCATCTATCACACAATAGAATAACCATACTTTGCCCATTCATCTTCATAGAACTTCATCATTTTGGTTACTTCATCGACTTCTTTTTTTAAAAAAGGAACACTCACCATTGAATGGTATTACTGCATATCTACAAGCTCTATCTCACCATTAAAAAAGGAACACTCACCTTGTCTTTTTTTCTACTTTCCACAACTTTTTCTATATTTGGAGCAAAGTAAACATCTATTGGACCCCTTTGCCTTGACTTTTTTGCCATACTAACTGACTTGCTACTTCCTTCTTTCTAACCTTTGCTTCCCCCAACAATATCATCTAATTCTTCATCATCTCCATAAATGTCTACATCTTCAACATCTAGAATTGAACTCCTTGCAATAGTTGATGAAACTTTTTTTAACACGACTTCTTTAATTTCTTCCCTTACATGTGATGGACATCTTGAACAAGCCTTAACCTTTCAATATCTTCCTACAAGGTGTTACTTTGCACGATAAACCCCCCTTTTTGTAACTTGATCACAAAAATTACAAATCAAATCATTTGTATTGGTGGTTTAGGCAGACACACATATTTCCAACCCGGGTCACTTCTAGTATTATTATTCTGTGGTGCGCTCGAAGCACCACCACTTGCCTCACCCTCCATTAAGTATTAAACTGCATAAATAAAATATTGTAGAATTTTTCAATGAATAAAAATCATAAATACTTCATAAATCATGCACGACATCACACGTATGAAAAAAACTAAATAAACTACTAGCTATATGTTCAAGAGGTTCTTATATAGGTGTTCAAAATAACCCAATAATGCAGCCTTATTATACTGAAATTAGCAGAAAGGAGATTAAAAATGTGTTATTATATGTACTGTATGGGATATAAGAGGCATTGGATTTAGATTGTAATCACAGGAATTTCAATGCCAAATGCTTTTTCTTATTTATATAACAAAATTGCAAGAATATATAATTTTTAAGATCTGGTTAAATCAATGCGGGTCATTGTGAGGATTGCCTTCACTACTTCCAGGCCCCTCTTTTATGCTAACACTTAAATACCTCTGGACACAAATGTTTTCTGAATGCATGTTTGCCACAATTTCATTTGATTAATTGACTGAATGTTACAAGAAGCTTCATGGCTTGTGTACTTCAACTTTGAGATATCATCCTTTATGTGCTGGTATTTTAGTTTCTACTCTAATTGTATGCATGTGCTGTTAGTTCCATTTTATTGAACATATTATGAATTTTCAGTCAAATTTATTAATGAAAGAAACAAAAAGCCAGAAGAGAGGGGTACCTTAGTGAGCAGCAGGGACAGCAGCAGCAGCGAGTGTCGAGCTGTACCGAGAGGGACAGCAGCGGCGAGCAGCAATGGTGTTTTGGCAAAGAGATGAAAGAAGAGAAGAAGTGGAGATCGGCTGAAGAAAGAGAAGGAAAAGAGAAGAGAAAAAAAAAGGGTTTGGTGTGAAACTATGTCGTTTAGGAACACAAAATAGAAGGAAGGCTAGCAAAACTACGTCATTTTGGCCAATAGAAATCAGAATAAAAAGGGCGCCAACCTCACCCGGGCGTGCCTCAACAGCGCTTCAGGTGAGGCTCAAGGCAGGGCAAGGTGCACGCCTCAGCCACCTCGCCCGCCTTTGGGGCTGCTTAGACACCGAGACAGGCGCCCTAGGCATGCCTTTAACAACACTGGTTAAAACTTAGCATGATCAAGTATTCTCTTTCTTAGAGCTCATTATTTTATTCTCTGCTAAGGTTTTGTTGACATCATTTGATGAATTGCTGGTTGTTGAATTATACCACTACTGAGGTTATTGACTCCCTGGTGGATCATGCAGTTTGAGCTGGGAATTTAGTTGGTGTCATATTCAACTTTCTTAATATGCTAACTCAGTTGTAATTTTCTAGTCAATGTTAGATTATGAAATTCAATTATTCGCTTTTATGTGCCAGAAATGTGGACAGCTTAATGGTAGAAGTTTGAAATATATCTTCAATAAATGATCTAGTTTAACATGGAGAAGATATGAAATGAGATTTACATGCTTTACTTGTTACATTGGTTGCTATTCATTTTCTATTGCAAGAGATATGTAACTCAGAGAAAATTGAATTTAAGAAAAATGATTGTGCAGGTTGTGGAACTTCTAATCCGAAAATTGGAAACTGAGCCCAGTTTTCACCGTAAAGTGGACCTTTTCTTTCTTGTTGATTCGATCACCCAGTGTTCGCATAATCAGAAAGGTTTATTCCTCCCCTACCCATAGATGATTTTTCAAATTTTGCACATCATGCTAATCTCTTACTTTTTGATAAAGAGATGAAAGAGGAAGTCATTGATTATTGATTAACCTTTTGTGCCTTGATGATTGTTGTAATATGTGTTCAGGGATTGCTGGAGCTTCATACATTCCAACAGTTCAGGCAGCGTTACCACGCCTTTTAGGTGCGGCTGCTCCTCCAGGCCCTGGTGCTCGTGAAAACCGTCGTCAGTGTCTAAAGGCAAATCTTATTTCCTTTCTATAGTGTAGGAAAGCCTTCATTTTCTCTTCTTCAGCGTACAAATAAATCCTTTGTTTTCATCAGGTTTTACGTTTGTGGTTTGAGAGAAAAATCATACCTGAAGCTGTTATAAAACGTTATATGGATGATATTGGAGTTTCAAATGATGATTCCTCTGTTGCATTTTCCCTTCGACGTCCATCTCGAGCTGAGCGAGCTGTGGATGATCCTATAAGGGAAATGGAAGGCATGCTTGTCGATGAATATGGCAGGTCTGCCTGTCTGGGTTTCTCTTTATCCTTTCTATTTATTTTTAATTTCATTCAAGAGCTAATGTTCCTCTAGTACTTAAAAATGAGAAAGATATTGAGTTTCAAGTAGTGTAGAGAAGATGGAAATATTGATGCTGAATTAGTTCATATTTTATATTTGATTATATGTAGGTTCTATTATGAAATTAGTTGCTTGTATGATGAATTTTTTTTGGTTCCCCACCTCTGTTTAGGCGTGTGTATAAGGCCTTGCACCTTTAATAACTATGGTCTATCCTATTGTTTTTTTACTGTGCCATATCTGTGCTGGTTGTTTGATTCCTTTTCTTTGGCTGTTGTACCAGTAATGCTACGTTTCAGTTGCCTGGCTTTTTATCTTCAAATGTATTTGAAAATGAAGACGAGCAAGAGGATTTTCCAAGCAGTTCATTGAAGGAAGGTGGTGATTTGTCATCATTAGCAGAAGCCATCTGTAACTTGGGACAGTCTGAAACAGATGGAATTACTCCTAATGATAGGCGTAATTGTATTTTAGAGGACGTTGATGGTGAGCTTGAGATGGAAGATGTGTCTGGACATCAAAATGATGAAAGACCTTTGTGCACAAGTTCTTTCAATGAGGATGTGCAGCAGCATTGCTCAGACAGAGTGCCAGAGCTTGTGGTGACCAATGCTGTTGAGTTGCTGCCTTTGCCTGAGGGTTCTCCGCCGCTGCCTCCTGATTCCCCTCCTCCTCCCCCACCTTTACCGCCATCACCACCTCCACCTCCACCTCCACCACTACCTCCCCTCCCAACATCTCCGTCTCCACCACCGCCTCCCCCACCACCTCTTCAACCCTTGGTACCTCAACCTATAGTACAAGCTCAGTCTGCCGTAGTGTCTCAACCAATTCTACCATCAGTTTCATCAGTGCAATCCTCACCGCAGTTGGCCTTTCCGCCAGCTGTACCCCATGAATTTTGCAGGACATCCAGTGTATGAATCCTGGCTGTTTACTTTGGTCTTCCTTCCTCTTGTGAATTTGAGTATGTTGGATGTGTTATTTTACCTATGTATTGTGTTTGCAGGGTAATCAACTTGCTCAAATGTCTGGAAATTCTCAAGGAAATCATGCGGATGGTATTCTAAAAGGTGAAATATTTCCACAACAATCAACTCACTTCACTCCTGCAGTGGTTTGCAGTTCTCAAGGACCTTTGGGATATAACCCTTCAAGACAGTTGGAATATGGACATAATGACCTCTATTTGAATCCCCAAACTTCTCAACAAAACCCTCGTTTTCAAACAGGTAGTGCATCTTTTGCACAAAGACCTTTGCATTCCAGCCTGCCACAAAATGTGTCTGGTCATTTCCCTTTTGCAAACCCCACAATTCAGCAACATCCTCATCATTCATATATCCGTCCATATCCATTGCCTTCTCATCCTGATGGACGAAGGCTATTGGTTGGTGATGAACAATGGAGGATGCAATCAAGTGAAATTAAGACAGATAATCAGCACAGCAGTTGGATGAGTGGAAGAAATACTTCACATACGGGCCCTTCTTTTGGCCAAGAAGGTATTCACTTGCTTATCTATTGATCCATGGTAACAACATAGTTATTAAAAGCGCAAGCTGCACTAAGGCGCTAAAGGGTCTTGGAGCCTAAGCGCAGGCGCGTGCCTGACTGACATGAGGCACAAAAATAAAAAATAATTGAAAAAAATTATAAATTTTATTATTAGACTACTAGCAAGGTGATATAATATTAAAAATATTAAAACTCAAAATACATAAGCCATAACAACAAAATAGAAACACATACACTGAAAAAAAAACTTAATTAAGGTTTGATATTTTAAACAGAAGGCTTCTCGGCTTACTAAACACACAAGGATCTTAAGCTTACTAATACTGTATTTAACAAGTTCTAACACTTATCAATTATGAATTATCATAGCAAAGCACAATTAGTCTTGCGCCTAAACTGTGCTGTTCAAATTATCTTTGCAGAGGCTGGAACAAATGTTTTCTTTGCCCTAACCCTTTTTTTTCTTTTTTTATTGTTTGTTTTGGAAATAATTAGGTGTGGTAAGACATACTAAGAGTTTTTTCAATTTATAATCAATGGTTTAGATTTATCGACACTAAAAACAAAAAAAAAACAAATATTTAATTAATGTCACAAAGGCGCATCTTCCCTTAGGCTCAAGGCGCACCAAGGTGCGCGCCTTAGTGACAACGCCCGCCTTTGGGTTTTCAAGGCGCTGAGGCTGGAGCTTGGTGAGCATTGAGCATGAGGCGCGCCTTTAACAACTATGGGTGACAATGACCTAGAAATGATCATATTACAGGTATAAATCTTGCATCAAAATATCTTTAGTATAAAAATTGAATGGTTATTTCATACATGTGGGATAAAATGTTTTTGTAATTTGAGCTATTCCAAAGGTGAAGTCCATATACTGAAAATTTGTCATTGTTTTATTTGTTTGTTTGGTTGTTTATTCATGGTTAATATATTTAATGTTCCACTTGTTAATTATTTGCCTTGTATAAATGTATGGCAAGGATCTGACTATTTATATCCAATTTTGATTATTAGAAAAAAATATTGTACTAGGTTCTGGAAATTCATTATACATTGCACTCGTAGGTCAGCTTATATGGTGGAATTGCTTTGTCTGTCGGTCATTACTTTAGTTAGACCTTTCCTGATGATGCTCATACAAGGTTGTAATATCATGGTTTAAAATATCTTTCTCTGGATAATCTGGTACGATAAATAGGTGAAAAAGGAGGCTTGAATGAACATTGTCATTCTTGTTGACAAGTCCTGAAATTCCCTAAATTTTAGGAGCCAAAACTAAAAGAATGGGAAAAGTGCATCATGTCCATGTGCATGCTTGACTTGATGTACACCATTGATTGTTGGTCATGCTTATTTTTATTTGATCATGATTATCTTTCAATGTGAATACTGTTGGACTTATTTGACAAAAGACATGATTGTTATGTATTTTAATTTTATCTTGTGTGTTACGTATGATTAGGGGACCGAAATGCTTTTTCCAATTCCATCTCCATGGGCATGCTTGACTTAAGGTTTTAAGAGCATCTCTAATGGACTCTTTATTTGAGTTATGCTCTTTATTTTAAAGAGTCATTTCATAAAAAAAGTCTCCAATGGACTCTATATATAAAATTTAGATAAGAGAGTGAGTTTGACTCTCTACATATAGAGAACCAAACTTCACTCTCTATTCTAATTGTAATTAATGCATCTCTACTTTCTATGTATTTTCTCTTTTTTTATTGGCATGTTTTTCTAAAATACATTTCTGATAATAAAAATCATTTTTTTTTGGTAAATATTAATTTGTATGGGATAAAGTAAAATAAAGAGTATATTGGACTTGTAAAAAAATTTTTTACTCTTTATATTTAAAAATGTTCTAAGATGCTCTTTATTCTATTATAGATGCTCTTTAAAATAAAGAGCATTGTTGGAGATGCTCTAACACTGACTGTCTGCATGCTTATTCTTATTTAATCATCTTTATCCACTTCTTGTGATGTGAATACTGGTTAATTCATTTGGCGAATGACATCTTTTTTTTTTTTTAACCATGTGCTATTTAGTATGATTGGGGAACTACTTTGAGAATTGTTTGTTGTCTGTATTACTTTCTTTAGGAGGATATCTTGTCCGCCAATTTGTAACCTTTGCTTTCTCTCTTTGTATAATTTCTTCTTTATTATTATTATTATTATTATTATTATTATTATTATTATTATTAGATGATGCTATCAAAATTTTTTCTGGCAGGTTTTTGTTGGCCGCCTTATGAAGGGCCTCCTAATAATATGGGTATTCAGCTCTCAAGTGCTAGCAATTTACCAGCTGGGGCTCCGATTCCAAGTGATTTTTCCAGCTTATTAGAAATCTGCTTCATTTGATCAAGATGTGATTTATGTACTATTTAAGTAGTTAATTTTCTTGAGGCCAAATAATTAATTTCATTTTTGTATTCCTTCAGGTCATAGTGTTTCGCAAATCATGCCTTGCCGACCGGACATGTCTGCTCTTAATTGCTGGAGACCTGCTTAAGAATGAGTGTAATCTTCCCCAAGTAATTTTTTTCTTTTCCATTACTTGCCAATTCTTTTTTGATAAATGAACTGAAAAAATTGATAATATTGCCTGTACTAGTTGATATAGTTCGTGATGATAGTGGCAACAAGCTTGTAGGATCTTAAAGCTTTGATACCAATTGATATTGGGCAGTTTGCGTGGCATGCATTTTTAGGTTTATGTGATGGTTAGAATTGTAGAACCTAGGCTTCATACCTATATCTTCGCAGAAGCCAGTCCTGGGATTTCAAAAGAATCACATTTTAGTAGAGGTGTACAAACAATCTAAAGTGGCATAAATGTGGAAACTAGGCTAAAACAAAATGAATTGACAAGCTCTATAAGCATGGGCATTTTAGAGATCCCATATGTTGCTAAACCTTTTATGGCATTGCACTCTAAAAACTAATCCCAATCCTCTAAGGATTTGGATTCTTCGGGAAAACTAGAAGGAAAAAATGTCTTGATTAACAAATAGGAATGTGATAGGACTTTAAAGTAAAAATACAGACACTTGTTGCAGGACTATTGTTGCAGCAACTTGCCATTTTACAAAGTATATCTTAACTTAGAAAAATCAACTAGCAGATACTTTATGTAAAAGATCTGATACTAATTAGGTTCTTTTGTTTCTTATTTAATTCTAGCCTTGCAATTAATTTTAGTTATATCCTAATTCTATTTATGTTAAATATCCTTTTATAATTAAGTATCCATTATATAGATTTTATATTCATCTTAATTCTTTTATGAAATTTATTCCTACTTTAATCCTATTAAATGGTTATATTATCATATATTATGTATGCGACCAATACGAAAAAATTAAAGCTCGAATTTCTTGCCTATTAATAACCTTATTTCTAATGGTGACATTAGAAGAAATATTGATATAAGAAACCACAAAGTCGTTTGCATGTTTACCTGAATTCCAAATTGGTCGATCATGAAAATACCTCATAAAACCTTCTTTAATGGCTTTCATGTCACCGGTTGATTTCTTTTTAGATTAAGGGCCATAGCTTCCTACTGCAATAGAAATGGAGAATGGATTTGAGTTGAAACTGTTAAATATTGGAGCACTTGATTTTGGGCCTAAATAATGAATGCAAGCATTCTTTGCATCAATTATTGCAAATGATGTATGTTAACTAATTCTTGAGCTTTCAATTGAGTAAAAGCCTCTTTTATGGGTATATCATCATTTTTTTTTTTGGTTTACATTCTGTTTCCTTTTTATTCAAGCCTCTTAAATAGATAAATAGATGTATTGATAAATGTATTTTCAATCTTCAGATTGACAGTTTGAAGCGAAAAGTAAATATATACATCCTCAAAAATGTCTATATGCAAAATCAAAAATCTATTTTTTGTTGGGATCTATAGGAAGGGATGGAAGACTGATGATGGTGGAAAACATATATACCCTCATCGAGAGAGAGTGGAAAATACACACCTATTTTTCTTTCTGTTACACATAATATCTTGCATACCCATCTTGCAAACCAAAACATGGCAAGACTTGTTAAGTAAGAACATCAGTCAGCTGATATCTTGAAGATACACATGAAATATCATGAATTCAATTTCGTTCTATTTCCATATTTTTGTTCTATCATGTCGAATTGGATTTTGAGTAATATTAGTTGCAGGGTTATTGTAACAATATTAATCTTAATATCTGCATAACTTTTGAAACTGTAACAATTCAAACACCTTGAGCCATTGCTCTGTATTCAGTCTCCACACTTGATCTTGCTACCACATTATGTTTTTTTTATTGCTTTCATAGTTGTTAAAGGCGAAAGGCGCACCAAGGCGTTAAGGGCTGTTATCGCTTGAGACACAAGGCACAAGGCGAGGCGTGCGCCTGAAAAAAGTAAGGCAAAAAAAAAAAATGAAATTAAATAAACCTAGAACTCATAACACAACACATATATAAAATAAAATCATGAACTTGCTCAATACCAAAGAAAAACAATTTAAAAGAGCAAGACACAATGTTCAAGTGACACTTAAATAAAATCATAAACAATTTTTTCACATCAGTTTACTAGTGCAGCAGTAAAATTAACAAAAAAGGAAGCAAACAGCAGTATAGCAGAAAAGACAACAATCATTTTGTTTACAAACTTAATTATGGATTACATATTTGTCATTAGAACTATTAGTATATTAAATTTACAATAATTTAGTTAATCAATTGGCAATATTTGAAAAAAAAAAAAAAAGCATAAACAGCAGCAATATAGCAGGAAAAGAAAAATCATGCCCAATCAAAATTTTGGCGTTATAATGGCATTATTTCACCATATATGAAAGAGAAGAAGGATAAAAATAAAAAATAAAAAACTAGCAAAGAAAATACAAATACTGCAAAAGAAGAGAAGGGAAAAAGATAAGTTGAACTTACCTTGAATGGAGCTGCAGCTGAGTCGAACCTTGAAGATCAGATGTGGCTGTGTGAGGCAGCTGTTGAAGACGTGAATGTGGCTGCCTGGCTGGAGAAAGAGAGGCAAGAATCTCTTTCTTTTCTTTTCTTTTCTGATTTCTCACGTTTCTTCTTGCTCTAAACCCTAAATGTTAAAGAGGCGTGCCTTGTGTAAGGGGGGACATCTTGTAATAGGGGGAAGAATCTTGTAATGAAAGAGCGAAACAGTTTTTTCAAAAATAATTATATTTTTGTAATTTCAAGGGAGTGATGGCTCCCATGTCTCCTCCTGCCAAGTCTCAACATGCCCCTTAAGCTCTTTAGAGGGGAGCCATCACTCCCTTGAAATTACAAAAATATAATTATTTTTGAAAAAACTGTTTCGCTCTTTCATTACAAGATTCTTCTCCCCATTACAAGATGTTCCCCTTACACCTTGCCTGTGCATCGCACAAAGGTGTGCGCCTCTTTGAGGTGGCTTGCCTTTGGGGGTTTGAGGCACTAAAGGTTGCGCCTGGCGCCCTCTCGCCTCAGGCGCGCCTTTAAACACTGATTGCTCCACATGAACAATTTCCAACGTACAAATGTGAAATAGCTAGATTTAGACTTTCTATCGTCAGGAGATCTTGCTTAACTAGTATATGTCAATCTTTTTATTATTAAGCGGCATTTCTTAGTAACCCCTTCCTTGCTGCAGACAACTTCGATATATGAATTCTCAAGATCATGTGTATTTTGACTTATCACACGTACAACATAAGCTATTTTAGGCATGAGGGAGGGAGATAAATCAAATTTCCAACTTATCTTTGATGTTGGCCAACTTTAATAGGTTTAACATCATCACCTTGTAATTTATTATTGGCTTCAATAGGGGAATCTGCCTGCTTACAACTTAGCAAGCCAATTTCTTGGAGGGGATCTAAAATATGTTCTGGTTAGAGATAAAAATTACTTTGTTGGACCTAGCAACTTGTCATGATCCATTCTTGAGCATGGTCATAATACAGCCCCAGCTATTTTGCTGCATACCCAACTTCCCACAACTGACTCCACTTTAGGAGTGGCAACAGGGCGGGTTAGGGGTTGATTTCATCATCCCTGACCCCAACCCTGAAAACTTTATCCGTCCCTAACCCCGTCCTGATCCCAGACGGAAAAATTTTTTTAGTCTCCATCCTCGACTCCTACGGGGACAAGGATCCCCAACCTCGATCAGTTGTCCCGATTTCAATATACCACCTCTGAATTTTTGATAATTTTAAACCAAAATAAGATGGCTTGGACAAAAGTTTAAGGGTCTGGTGGGTATCTAGGCATTCTCAAAACCAAAATTCTATCACTATGTTCTGTGCTAGCAAAGTTTTCACGATTTGAGATATAAAATCATTGATTCCTTTTTTCTCTTTTGTTTGGGTCTTTTTTAGTTAGTTTGTGTTAAAGTTTCTAGTTAAAGTTCAACTGTTCAAGTGTAATAGTATTAGTTATATAAAAATATTATTGAAGATATTTATTAGAAAATATAAACAAATATTATATATATATTACATTCGGGGCGGGGTTGGGGCTGAGGATATACATACCGTCCCTGCCACAAAAAATTTCGTGGTAGGGCGAGCATGAAAATGACAAAAAATTCCACCCTGTTCAGGGTGGAGTGTAGAGTTGGGTCCAATTGCCATCTCTACGCCACTGCCATAGCCTTCTAGAAGCTTCGTGCATAATTTCTCCATAGAGTTGGGCCTCTTCCTTCAGTTCTGGCCTTGTATTTGCTTCCATAAAGCCTTGCTCATCTAATTGCCTAGTGCTTGTTATCTCTGACCCATTCTTGAGCTTGGTCATAACAATTCCTGCCCCTTTGAGTGCCACTTTGTCCTCAAGGTGGAGATAAGGAAATTGATACTTAAGGAATGGAAAATCTTCCCAAATGGCTTCTGTAAGGTCTAAGGTGATCCAACACACAATGGCTTGAGCAAGGGCTTTACCTTGAACTGATTTGCTGTGATTATTACTAGCAAAATCCAGCAATGAAACAACTGGACCCATAGTTTTCTTGGTGAACTCTACGGAATAAGGTGTGACATAACAAGAGAAAAAGAAAAAGGCGAATGGTTTTTGCAATTTGATTCTTTCTCCGTCTGAGTCACATTTTTAACTCTGTTTCTTTAATAGTGGAAATCCAACTGGACATCCATTTGTAAGCATAAGAAATCAAAATTTTTAAGAATGGTAGTATAATATTCTTTTTCATTGCACATTTCTTCACCGAAATCAATTCCAACAGAGTTGCTTCCATTAGTATTGAAAAATTTCAGGTTGAAATTCTGCTTACCAAAACTTCCAGCTATGGCATTTTGACAAACACCTGGAGTGCATGAATCTTCCTTCAAAATCAATTGGTTTACCAAGTTTTGGTGTACCAATTTCTCATAACCCAAGATTGCATCATCAAATATAGCAACTACATTTTAGTAATTTGTTCATCACCACCCATAAGCAATTCTCCTACGCTCAAATCTCTAAATTCTTGAGCTACTGGATTAGAAAAATTACCTTCAATAGGAGGGGGAATGGAGATCGCTAGTGACTCTTGCTGCACCGATTCTTCCTCCATTTCGTCATCTTTATTTTCTTCTTTGTAGATGGATTCAAAATAGAAGTATGGTCTTCAAGGAAGACCGTTCGGGTTGTCAAGTCAATGCCTAAAGCTTCCTCGAGCGCCATGATTTCATCTTCGAAGGTGGTAATATACAGGTCGCAGAAGCGGAGATATTCATAAAGCTTGGTAACAATTTCCAGCTCCTGAAATTGTGCATCGATCAAGAAAAATTGTTCTTCAATGGATTGCGGCTTCCATTCGAATATCCAATCGAATCGCCACTCCATCTTGGTCTAATTCAATTTAGATTTGAGCTGAGATAATTGAGATTTCACTTCGATCCCTTGTTTTTCTACGGATGTAGTGCTAGATTTATTGAAGATATTTTTCTTTTCCAACAGTCAGATTTGTAAGAATTGAAATCGATCTCCTATCGATAGTGCTTGATTGCTAGCAGTTGCCATTAAAATTAATAAGAATCAATTGACTTTGATTTCCTTAGGATCGACCGCTCTGATACCAATTGTAATGACTCGAGGTCATTAATTAGTGAATTAGAGAAGAATTTGGAGGAAAGAAGAGACCAAATAGAGATGAAGAAGCAGAAACAGAGCTTGAAGGAGCAGATGCAGAAAAAGTAGTAGTAGAGAAACAGAAGGAGAAGAAGAGAATCAAAGTGACATGAGAGAAAATGAGAGAAAATTAGCGGGAAATATCATTTTCTATTCAATAGCCTGAATGATTCAATTACAAGCTTGGTATTTATAGTTTTTACTGCAATTAAATGGAAAAGCTAGCTAATTCAACTGACAACAAAGCATAGCTTGCTTCCTTCCTCTTACATGGAATGACTCATACTAACTAACTATTTACTAACTCATAATAGCCCAGCTATTTCGCTGCATACCCAATTGCCCACAATTCATGCCACTGCCGTAGCCTTCTAGAAGCTAAGAAGCATGGATACGGATGCGGCCACACGATACGGCGAGATAAGGGGATAAGGAAAATTCTAAAAAATTAGGACACGGTAGGGATACGACATAATAAAATATAATTAAAAAATAAAATTAAGCTAATTAAATGTCTAATTTTATATAATAATAATAATCATAATAATAATTTAATTTATAGAATTATTATTGAAATATTAAGCTAATTTTTAATATATATATATATTAATGTTTCAACTATGGCATGAGAAGTAAAATATCAATAAGTTAAAGTGTAAATTTGTAATGTGGCAACTATGGCATGAGTGGTAAAACTTCAATAGATTGAAGTGTATATTTGTCATAACAAAATTGTAAACCTCAAAAATTGACTATAAATAGTCACACCTTCTTCTACTCCAAAAACTTACTTTCACTCCCCTGTCTCACAGATCAGAGATGGTTGCAACTGCTGCAGCCGCCACCCAGCTCGCTGCCCGCACCTGCAGCTCGTTGCTAGTTCGCCTTCTCGTTACCGTGAAGTCCCTCCCTGTCGGAAAAATGCTACAAAAAGTGGATGATATACCGGTGCCGTGTCCAAATCCGTGTCTGGAGCTTTAACCTTGTTTCCGGTCAACGACACGCAACATGGCGTATCCGACGTGTGTCCGACACGCTGACACTTCCCTTGTCTGCTGTGTTCGTGCATCAGAGTCTAGAAGCTATCCAGAAGTTTCTTGCATCATATCCCCATAGAGTTGGGCCTCTTCCTTCAGTCTGACCTTGTATTTGCTTTCATAAAGCCTTGCTTATTTGATTGCCTAGTGTTTGTTATCTCTCCCATTCTTGAGCTTGGTGATGACACAACTTTAATTCTTAGGAAATATCGGAATCTACCCAAATCCTTGACATCGAACTTCTTAGTTAGATTTTTTTCCTCTCCACCCTGGCTATTCCCTCTATATTATCTTCTATTATTATTATTATTATATCAACATAAACAATGATTATTTTGATCTTAATGTTTGATAAACAAAGTATGATTAGCATTGCTTTGATGATATCCAAAGTGATCATAGCTTTACTAAACCTTTCGAACCATGTATTAGGTGAGATCTTCA
This sequence comes from Balakata baccata, assembly GCA_949630135.1. Lineage (NCBI taxonomy): Eukaryota > Viridiplantae > Streptophyta > Magnoliopsida > Malpighiales > Euphorbiaceae > Balakata > Balakata baccata. The sequence continues at coordinate 62,553 of CATIWF010031711.1, forward strand.
AACTGTATAGCGCTTTTTGTAACCATGCCCCCCTTCTTTGAGTTTTCTCACCATTGTGTCATGGAGGAATTTCCATGTAAATCTCTTCGTCTATATCTGCATCCAAAGATGCATCTATGACATCAAATTGTTGATAAATCCCAACTAATATTAACATCACTTGACAAAATAATCTTGATGGTGTTCATTTTTCCAATTGGAGCAAATGTTTCTCTATAATCAACATTGTGGGTTCAAGTGAACCTTTTTATCACCAATCAATCCCTTAAACCTACCAGCTACTATATCGACCTTTTGCTTGCTAGTGAGAGCCTATTTTCCATAGTTTTCCTCCAAATGGATGAGTGATAAGTGCCAAAATTCCTTTTTTCGCAAACGCTTTCATCTCATCCGTTATGGCTTATTTCTTCTTTGGATCACCGAAAACTTCTTGCCAACCTTGTGGAATTGTAACAAATGGCAATAAAGTTAAAAGGCTTTAACAACAAAGTTAGAAATAAAATTCTAACTCTTTTTCTAACAACAGTAGGAATGCTAAGATCATTCTTGAAAGGATCAATGCTTGAAAAAGGCACCTAATGATTCTGTAGGAACCGAATTCGGAGGTCGAACTTGGATTGGTAGAAGTTGTTCCATAGTCTTATTTGTCATATCTTAAATGGTGTGTTTTCAAATCTGACCTATAATGTTTGTGACCTTTAACTTTTGCTCCCTCATCATTTGCGATTGGATTTCAACATGTATGGCTACAAAATGATTTGATGATGTTACTACCTCTTGCTCTTTAGTCTTGCCCAATGTTGTCAAAGGTGCAAGGGGTGCTCGCCTAGGCGCACAGACTATGCGAGGCACCTTTTGTCAAGCGAGCGCCTAATGCGCCTTGGTCGGTCCCTGTGGCACCTCTGTCGGCCTGCGCTTTGTGCGCCTGATGGAGGGTTTCAAACCCTAATCTCTTTCATGTTTTGGACTACCAACTGCCTTTTCTTTTTAAGGATATTATAGTCAGAACAAAACTCTAAGTCTTCTAGGGTTATACTTTTATGTTATATTAGGACTCTTTTAGAGTGTTATATATTTAAACAAAAGACCTAACAGTCATTAGGCAGAGATAGCAAGCAACTTCCTTTTTTTTTTTTTACTTCTCTCTTTAGTGGTCCTAAAATGACAATACTCTCTTATACACATCCTTTAAACTTGTTTTCTCATTATTCAAGACACTGTTTGATGCCTTAGCTACATTAGATGATTAAATTACTAATTAATTTATAATCGGTTTCAAATAAAGAAAATTAATCATATAGTGAATTTATATGCAATAAAACACTGCCCAAAATCAATAAGAAAAGTAATTATCTTGGCATTATATGATTATGCAATTCAAGCTCACCTGCTCTACTTTGATTTGCTGCCCACTTTAGTTTTACTTGACTTTGAAATGCCCTGTTTTTTGACAATGTTTATGTTGAATAAATTAAGTAAAACGAAATTGGAAGAAAATAATTTTTTTAAATGCCATTAGAATTAATATAATAAACTTTTTAGTTTTTTGTTGAAACGTATTATTTTTAGGGTTTTTTTTACAACCATAGAATTTAGGATTTTGTCATAGAAATTTTTTAGTTTTTTGTTGAAATTTGTTATGTTTAGGATTTTATGCTGATATTTTTTCATATACATATATATGTTTAACATTTTTTTAGAATTTTGCGCCTTACTTTGATTAGGTGCGTGCTTTTTTTGCACCTTGCGCCTCAGGCAATAAAAGACTTTATCGCCTTACGCCTTTCACTACCTTGGTCTTGCCTTTTGAAGAGGTGATTGGGATGTAGTAAAATAAGGTTCTAGTTCCTGAATAGTGACATCCATACTAACAAATATTTGTTAGCTGGGGATGATCAACACTTACATCACTTTTACGGTATAGATTACCTAATAAGAACACATTAGAGGGCCTACTTGTGTTGCTCCTTTTGGACAAAAAACACGTAATAAAACATGGAAAAGGAAGAATATGAAGCACAATTGGCAATTTGATGGAGGGATTGCATTTGATAGGAACTTGTTCTGGCTATAGGAGATAAAGTCCCATTTACTATAGGTACTTTACAATTGCTTGAACATGGAGTGTAGGTTATATAATTATAGGAAGAGCTTGTCATGTGGTATGATGCTCCTGAATCTAGGACCATGGGATTTATGGGTTCCATAATTAGCAAGAAATGCCATACATGATTTGGCAAATTTGGAAGAAACAATTGCTGTTGAATCTTGAATGTGAGTCAAGTGGAGACAGGATGCCTTAAAGATTATACTTCTTCTTTTGGAGAAAATTCTGTTGGTTGTTTCTCCAAAGATAGGTGTTCCTCCAATCTCGGTCAGCTTTGCTTATGGTCATGACCGCTAGTTGTCATGCTGCAGAGCTTCCAGCAATGCTAATATTCTTCGTTTTACCACAAAAATCTTATTCAAGTGACCTTTTAACTAATGAAGCCTAGCTGCTTTTTTTTTCCTTTTTTTTTTTTGGGTTCACGGAGGGTGTTGACGGTCAGACTTGCTTTGTCTACTGAAATTGTGTATACCATTGCACTTCTTTCACTTTCCTCCTACTTGACATGAGAATAAGTTTGGTGTAAGGTGGGCAAAGGATCCCTACCAAGAACTTGGACAGGAACATGGTCATATTTCATATTCAAGCCTGTAAGAAAATCATAGATGTGTGCTTCTCTACAAGCTTTAGGAGTTCCGCCACATTTTTTGAACAGACAGCAGGAAAATCTTGATAATAGTCTTATTCTTGCAATACTCCACTTCAATTCAACAAAATATTGTGCTATGGTGTTCGCCAAAGAGATATACGGAAATTCATTGTGATAAGTTGGATATGACATATGAACTGATGTATATACCTATTAACATAATGTGGAGCAAATGAATCCCTAAAATCAACCACAACCTTTCAGCTGTGGATAACACTTTTATATAATATTAATATAATAGAACCAATATTGAAGCTAGATAAGTGCATACTTTATTATCTGATTAGGAACAATGTTGCAATTAGAATAGGCTTAACTGTTGTTAATATATATTGCATGAATTTGCTAATTGGATTGAAAACAATTTTTTACATATACATATGCAAAACAATTTTTTACATATACATATGCAAGTAAAAGTCTTTGTGTTTTCATTCAGGAAGTTGATTGAAAACAACAGATTGGAAGTTATATTCTTACAAGAAGTATAACTGCAAAAATATAATACACTCAAGTTTAAAATGAGTGCATTTTGATGTTGCATGGTGAACTCCAAAAACTTTTAATTTAAGTTAGAAAATCTTTCAGTATATATTGATTTGAATAAGATTGCAACATGTTGATGTTCAACGAATGCACAAACGGAATGTAATCCATGTGCAATGTGCTTTAGGAAAGTGCTAGTTTATTGAGATGAACATGCTTGGAAGATTCTATAACGGCATACATCTAACCTTCATGAGTGTTTACACTTTATTCTTTCTTGAATTCCCTGCTGTTGGCATCTATAAGCCCTATGAAATGAAGTATTCGATTTTTTTATTTTTTAATGTTTTTAATTTTTTAGGGAAAAAAAAAACATGTGTTGTATTTGTTATTGTCTTTTGGTGTATAACTTTATATTTAACAGAAAATGTCAATATAGCATGCATGTGATGGCATTCCACTATTCTTGTAGTTACACATGAATAGTAATCAATTTTAATTGTAATGACTCATAGGCAACATGTAAGTATCGTTTTTAATGCATAAGAAAAAAATGGAACCAATTAGTGATAACGGATTAACCTAATTTTAATGAATGAAAGAAAAGATTCTTCCTGAACAGGCTAATTCCTAAAACTTTTTGCTACCCGATTTGTTAACTTATAGTAAAATGTATTAGATTGATAATTTAATGTAAATTATTTTGTTATGGGATTACCAAGAAGTCAAGTTTTGAATGTGTTGCTAAGTATCAGGATTTTCCAATCCAACGGTTTTGTAGAACTGTGCACAGTCTCCATATCATACTGTGTGTATTGTTTATCTGAAGGTTATCAACTGTATGTTTTGGTTTTCTCAGTGTTGTGGGCAGAAAAGCAACTTGCGGTTGCATTGTCTTATAGTTCAAAAGGAACTTTCTCCTTATGGGCAAGATACAATTGGCATTTGAAGGCAGTGCTTGTGAAGGATCTTGGATTGTGTATATTGTAATATTTCCTGACAAATGTATCTCGGGAACATTTTCTTCCAAGTGTAGTCCCATGTTTCTGACTTGGTTATGGTTAGTACATCTGCTTCCAACTCTTGTAACTACACTTTATAACTTTGAGGGAGAAAGTGTCTCAAGTGAATAGATTTATGCAGCAGTCAATGCATGTATCCTCAGCATTATTAACCATATCATGTTTTTATCTTATACCACATTGCTTGCTAATTTGTGGCAATATGAATGCAATGACATTTTTTTATCTGTTATGGATCAGATTCCAACCCAGGGTATTTGCTTTTTAAATTTAATTCAATTGGCATATTTGCTTTTTCTTCTTGTTGTAGGACAGTTAATTTGAGCAGCATTGTTAGCTTATTTGTTATGGTCTTGCATTCGAGTCCTTCCAAGGTGGTATAGAAGGATTTCTTATGTCACCTTTGGAAATTAGCTAAGAAAATTGAAAGGAGGTTGGAAAGTTTTTATATGCATTTCATAGTTTGACTGGGATATAGGAATCTGTTTGATAAGAGACAAAGTATTGGTGTTATTATTCACACTCTGACATGCGGCGCTGGTGAGGGGATAAAATACTCTGATGGTGGAAATACATGAAGGACATAATAGTCATGTTTCATTTACCATAGACCTTTTTGCATGAATAATATTTTTATTTTTGTCATTGTTATATGTAAACATTTGTATATTGTTTATACTCTATTTTTGATTCTTGGAAAAGTTTAAGGAGCAATTTTAAGTAAGCCTGAAGCTTGTTTCCTAGCACAGGAAATTAATTAGGTTGCAACAAATGTTAAGTAAAAAGGCATTTAAATTTTCTATGTTAATTAGAAAAGCACTTTTCTTAGTCTGTTTTTCTTAACAGAGAATGTAGGATAAGACCTGGGAAAGTGGAGTCCACTTCTATTCTTTTGAAACAAATGTTTAGAATGTGATTAGGTATTTGGATTTTCCTAATCCTTGGCTTTCATGTCACTGAAATGCAGCGTTTAAGCTCAAGTAGGTTTTGGTGGCACTGAGTAAGGTTTTTTCTACAAAGGGTTTCGAACAGGAGATCTTATGTTTATATTAAGCGCTATAATCTTTTAGCATAACAATTAATTCTGAAGTTTTATATTTTTAATATTTCATTGGACCATTTAGGGACGGAGCCACGTTGTGGTTTGAGGGGGCCATTTCCCCCTAAAAAAGATTGAAAAAGCACTAGTTAGGTAAAAGTTTAATTTTTAATCTCTCTCCTATTATTTTTATTTCAGCCTCCTCTTATTTGTTCTATTCAAAAGTTTTATTCAACCCAAAGCCCGAAATATTAAATATATATAATTCTATGTATAGCTTGCTTTGTTCTTGCATTTTTTGATTATTATACCTCTATCAATGCCAGCAAAAATCTTTATCATCTCATAGTTGTGTTAGCATTACCTTCTCTTTATCTTCTCATTTAGGCTCTTGTTTTACTCTTTTTTTTTTTGCACCCAATTCTTGTTTATTTCTTTCTATTGTTTTTTGATGTTTAGTTGCTCAAAATATTTTGGTGCATTTTACTTTGATGAATAATAGGTTGGTTCTTCTCATTGTTTTGGATACTTATTTTGGTTATTATTTATTGTCAAAGCTACTTTCAATTTTTTATGTAAAATTTTAATTAGATCATTCATTGCTTTGGAAAAGTAAATTTAATGGGATTATAGTTAAAGCTGCATAATAGATACTCGCAACTTTTACCACAAAATTTTATTAAAATGATTGAATTTTTTTGGTAAGTTGTACTTTTTTTAATATCCAGTGTCTTTAATATCAAAGAACAGTATCATGGATTTTTTACTCTATCTTGAGCAGAACAGCAATAAATAAAGCCAAAATTAATAAATTTTTTAATAGACTACACAATCATTTGGGATTTATTATTTGATTGCAGTAAAGGTTGAAGATGTTTGCACCTGATCTTAGCCGAATAGACTAGGAAGCAGGTGAATAGTTCAGATATTGTTTCTTCTTTGTACTTGAACTAAATATTTGATGTTTTGCCTTTTTGGTATTCGAAAATGTATTTACTGGATTGTTCTTCCTTATTTTGGGACCCACCAAGCAAAAATTTCTAGCCTTGTTTTCTCGAATGAAGTCTTAAAGGTTATTAAATTTTACGATCCAATTCTGAATGTTTCTTTAATGATTGATTCATAAAAGTTCTAACAAATGGCACAGTTAGTCTTATTCCATTAGTCAAATATAAATTCAATTTGTCAATGAAATTCTTCTTCTTCTTCATTTTGTAAACATTTAGTCCCAATACTTGAGGAAAATCACACTTAGCCCCCTCTTCAACTGCTTATGTACTTCAATTTATAAAATAACCTTGTACTCTCATGGTCACATGAGAAGTATTTGAATTACCAAATGAAATTAAAATATAGATAAAAAAATTAAATTTCAAAAACTGTGATTCATGGGATGTAAAATGCTAGTGAGAAAATACAAACTTTGGATCTATATATAACAACAATCATAACTTTAGATCGATATATAACAGCAGTCATAACTGATTTGCTATATTTATATGAGTTGGCTCAATAATATAATTGAGCTGGCTGCTGGATTTTAGATGAGTCTAGAAAATAAGTTGAGAATGAGCAAGCTCTAGCAAGTTTTAATGAGTCAAATGCTCAATTGCTAATGCAGTTGGGCACCTTTATAGCCCTACTGGAAAGGACATAATTTGGAGAAATTTTATAGAAGTATGATGTGCTTGTATTGCTTTGTCACTGAACAAGTACAAACTTTTTGCATTGTTTTAATACCACTTTTTCATGATACCATAAGGCATAGTTACATGATTCTTGTGTCAGAAAATGGCAGTAATGTTTTAACATTGTTTATTTGATAGCTTCCGAGATATGAACATATTGCATTGCATCCTAACAATGTTTGCTTTTATTTTTTGCTATAGGAAACGAAATTGAACTTATATAATAAAGGGCTTTTGTTTTGAGGCATCTTCCAATATCATTTTAAGTAATCGGTTTTTTTTGTTGCCGTAGGATTGTAGTTAAAGATGTTTTTATGATATTCATTGAATGGTACTAAACTGATGATAAATAAGACTCCATAGACCTGATTCAATGTTCATTTTGCTTTATTTTGTTATTGTGCAATGTCAATAGGAATTGAATATTTAATATTCAAAGAGATAGTTGCAGATATGGAGGCCTAAAATTGTTTTGATCAACTACTCGTGTTTGTATTCTTTCGTTTTTATTGAGTTCTTGGCATTTACAATATTTGTTTGTTCAATATGTTTGGTGGTTTGATATGTTATGCTAGATGTTCCATGGTTGAAGATGTATGTCTGTAGTTTTTTTTGTCTGAGTCCCTCCATCTTTTATGAATTATGCTTTTGTGAAACCAAAAATAATCTGTTGGTGATGTGGTGAAACTAATTGTATTATAAGCTTGTACATTAAGGGGGAAGATGAAACAAAAGTTGTGGCAGCTTGATTTAACATGACTGAGTTATAGGTCTATATAGATTTATGGTATTACACAGTCCAGTTAATGTAGTTTTTTCTTAGTATCTACTGCTTGGAAATAAGTTGTTTTTGTTCACAGAATCAGTATGTTGACAGGAGAAGGATACTTCTTGTTTTCGTTGCATTTGAATATATATGAAGGAGACTCACTGATCTTGATTGTTAGTGTTTGTGCTGACTTAATTTTGGAATTATTATGGGAATGCATTAACAATATATTCTTTTCTAGGTGGGATCACCAAACATGTATGGGTTATTGCTTAAAACGTCCTACAATTTATTGTAATATACACTTTTCTCCTTGCTGTTTCAGAATTAGTAAATTCAGTTCATAACATCAAATTTGGACTCTAATTGATAACACTTTAGTTCTTTTTTTAATTATTTATTATTTTTCTTTTTCTAGATGATGTTAAAGCACTCTAGTCCTTCAAATTCATACAGTGTAAACAATAATATGTAAATTAAAAGTTCTAATTTTGGAGCAGCAGAGACCATAGTACATATTCTGATAAATGATTTTTTGGGGGAGGGAAAGGAAACAGGGAGTTGGGGAGTTAGTAACTAACCCATATTTTCCTATTACTAAATTTACTAAAAATGTTGCATTTGCATTTAGTTTTTAGATAGCATTTTTAAGTGGTTTAAGCATTTGGCAACTAGTAAATCTTGTATTTAGGAAGTTCTGATTCAGTATTTCAAATGCTTCTGTTGCTATCAGGTAATTAGGAATTTCTGTTCTACATTAGAAATTGGTTTAGAATTTTTCTAGCTTGTAGTTTCCCTTGTTAGGAGGAGCTTCACTGGATTAGAAGTCTATTAAATTTTAGAGCTCTATGCCTTTTCTTCTATGTTATATTTTCTTCTTTGTGGTTCCAGAGCGTGTTCAGCCCGGATATTTTACCCCTTGACTCGATCACATGAGCAGTCACCATTTGCATTACAGATTCTAGTGTTGCTGATCTTTTTCCCGACATTGTTCAATTTTTTGTCATGATCCATGAATATTCTGCTGCACTTTTGCTCCCAAATTTTCTGAGTTACGAGAACAAAGAAATGTAAGTAGTCCTTAAAAAAAAAAAAAAAAAAAAGAAGAGATGCAAGCATTCAATTTGATGGCTGCTACTCCAGTGAAATTCATTGTAATAAACATTTGGTTGAACTTTGTTTGGTACGGCAGCATGAATTTGGCCCAATTGTCTCAACAATTAAAACTTATCTTGGTCAAGAGCAGCGTTATTTGGTGTAAAACTGAAAGATTGAAGCTCAAGTTGATACTTCCTGGTATTTAGATGAGCCATTTTATTCTTAGGTTAGGATACATGTGTTGATACTGAAAGAGCTCTCCCTTATTGTGTGAGTTTTTACTCACAAATACCTTTTGCAAGAGAGATACAACTTGAAGCAAGGAGAAAGCAACATGTGCTTCAACAACTCTTTATACTCGGTCACGAATCGATTCCAGAATGGCTTAACAGTGATGAGGTTGAGCACCACAATGTTGAGCAGACCATGGAGATTATGAATAGCTAATTTTCCTGTTGATTATGAATTATAGAAGGTGATAGAAAAGTTCTTGTAGCTTGAATGTGTTGATGAAATTGGTGAGATATTGAAGGAAAGTTTCACTTTGTTGCTGCCTTCCAAGAAGATAGAGAGACATATATGACACTTCAAGATTCAGGTTCTACTTCTCTCAAACTTGGGGAGTATGATGTAGTCAAGGAAAACTGGATTTGGGAAGTCAATTCTTAATTATGAAATTGAGATCTATATTCTCTTCTTAAGAAACTGGTGATACAATTATTTAAGATTCTATTGTCACTACAACTTCATAGTCTTTTTGAAAAATTGGTTTAAAATATTTCCTAGTTTGGGAGTAGGATTTGTCATTAGTTCATAAATACCTTATTTTTTCTTATTTTCAAAACGTGTTGTTTGAACAATCAAAATTAAAATTTAGAGGTGTAGTGAGCTCTGTTTTTGACAGCAGTGCGAAGTGTGCATAACCAGCTATATTGGGCGTATCTGATTTTTAGTATATTTTACATATTATTGTTCAAAAAGAATTCTGAAGGATTATTTCAAAATATAATACTCTTCTTAACCAACTATAAATGTAAATATCAATTATCTTTCAATGGAGAGTGTATATTATTTTTTTAAGCTCAAAAACTTCTTTTTGCCATATTATCCAGAAATTTGCCAAAGGAGCCACATTTCACATATCCTTTGCTGTAGGATAATAGTCTAGTTCAAACATGATTTTTCCCACGTTTCGAAACCGGAACATTGTGTCACATGCAGCATTGAGTGGCATTTATATCTTTCTTATCTTTCTCGTAAGATAATCTCCTAGTTCAAACATGTTTTCCCCTAATTTCTAGACAGCACCATTGGGTTCTCTCCCCTCATGATGGGTGAGAAAACAGCGAAGCTTCAGCTAACCTGAACTTGTACATTTAGATGGAAACTGTAAGCACAGTAGCAAAGAATCTTATTTCGCTAACATGGCTGTTTCTCTGAAACTAGTACTTTGGTTGAGTTGTTTTAAATGCATGCCAGGTTTTACTTTTCTACATGCTGTTGCTGTAATAATGATCAGTGGTACTCTTGCTGTTCCTAATTAAGATGTTGCTCTAAATAAATTGTTGTTGCACATTTCGAAAATATGTCTATTCGACAGATACAATATTACTCATCTTAAATATGTTGTTGCTTTTCGCCATAATTTGGATGCAAGTTCCCTCAGAGTAAGATGATAAGGCCCTGCATAAATTGTTCTCTTTATGGAGTTAAGCTGCTTGATATACAGGTTTAACCACCAAAATGAATTGAATCTTTTTCTCTCCTCAGTTCCTTCAGCAGTCTTGCATCCTAGTCCAGTTATATGCATGCTGCACAACTCATAACTCCGGACAAAAACCTTTATGTGAGAAAGAAAAATTAGAATTTGGTGTTGGTAGCTTACTTCTGAGATGAAGAATGCACCATTTTATCTGGTTGACTGTGTTGTCCTAGTGAGTTATGTATTTAAATTTAGCAAACATGAAAGCTAGAGTTGCTAATTTTGTGTGGTTATAACTCATGGGGTTTGGAAATCATATTTTTCTCATGCATGCTTTTCCTTAAAACAATATCATATTTCTGGGTAACAGTTGATGTGGGAGTTGCTAATTTAATTCCAAATAATAAAGGGACAAGTTCTCATATCAAAGCTGAGTGCAGCTTCGATGAAAACTCTGGGAGAACTGGACATAGGAAAGAATATATTATTTAAACTCTAATTGATCAAGCCAAATGCTGCATGTTTTACTGTTATTATTGCTAGGGCAATTAAGTTTTTCTATCAGATGATAACTTCAAGATTCAATGTTACAGGTTTAAGCCAAAAGTTGATGTAACTGAAGAATAAGGTTCTATCTGGCTGAGTGAAGTCTGCAAGATGTCGAGGTAAATACTAGCCATGGACTCTAAGGCCAGACGATGCTCATACATTTGTTTTTTATTGAACAGACATCATCTGAAAGAAAGTAAAAATAGTTTTACAAAATTCCTTTCTTTTCACTAACCAGTTTTAACAAATTATTGAGTCCTTTCGTGAATATCATTTTTACTGTTCTTACATTCTGTATTGTTTAGCACATAGCACAGTGAGAGGAGTATGATTTTTATTTTATTACTGTCTACCTTTTGTATTTGAACAACCTTTTCACAAGGGTTAAGTCCAGAGTGTATAGAGTTTATTTTCTTGTAAGCTCGCCTAAGATAATTCTTTGAAAATATGAATTGTATATACTAATTGTTATTGGTCATATTTGTATGATTAATTGCACAATTTTGATCCGTTAACTTATTGTTAAAAGTTCTTAATTTCCTATATTTATCTTTTGTTAAATTGCTTGTAGTTCTTCTGATAATCCCAAATCTTAAAGGTGTTACTGTTTGAGTTGCTTGAGTTTGCAAAAACTTAGAATCATACTTCAGTGCCCATTAATTAGGCATGGAGGAACTGATTGTATAGAACCATCTTATTTGATTCATTCTCTATAGCCATGTGATGATCAACTGAAGGTGATCCTTTTTTGCAATCATTACTTAATTTGTGAATGAGAATTTGTCTGATGGATTTGAAATAGAGAATGATGCCAAGTGAAATTCTAAATTGGGTGTGCTAAATTGTACCTTCCAATTTTAGATTATGGACTTACTAAGAGTGGAAAAGAAAAGCCCTTTCCTTATAGACATTGACCTGTCTTTTTTACATTGAGAGGAAATTACATTAATAATCAAGTGATGTTGCCATAAAGAGGACATGATAGTCATTTGTTAAGCACAGCTGTGGTGTCTGAAGCTTATTAATAGAGAAAAAATATTTGTATTATGGGTTATAGCCATAGCAACAGCTGATGGTGGTTGCTTCACTATGCTTTTGTGGACCATGGTCGCTCGTGATTATGCAGGTGGAACATTAATTTTTTACTGAGTTCCTATAAACTTGAAAATGGTATTAAATTTTTATTTATATTTACGCTCTGAATTCTGCCTGATGGATAGTTCTCTTTGAAAACCTCTAGCATTGTTGTGGTTGATACAATCATCATATAGAACATTATATTAGGATGCCAGTAACCGCATTGAAGGTTGTTATTGCATTATAATCGAGGGGATTTTATTTCAATTTCAGTATAGAATTGATGGATGGACTTGAGCAGTTTCTGAATGCAGATCAAAATTTCTATCTTACAAAGTAAATACATGTGGAAATTTCTCTTATATTCAACCCAGGCATTTTTCCATTCTACTTACCCAGGCAATCCAATCCATCAAAAATAGGTCTTTTCCAGGGGTAAAAACCTGCTAATCGGGCTTCCAACTTTTCATGGAGATTGACCGGATGAAGTGCTATTATCCTGATCCTGCAAGTTTGATGTGCTGGATGACCTTATCAGCACCACTCGACTTGCTGCTGCTGCTTTGGATCTCAGAGCTAAGCTCCTTCCTGTAATTTACATGGTGGAAATTGATACAACAGAGATCATCAATTTCCCTTCCACAAATTTTCATTACAATTCTATCTTGAGATAGGCACACAGCTCAAGTAATGACACCAATGGCAGCTATCATTCCCATTCTCACCCTGGCATACATTACTAGTGCCACTCTGAACCTGCATATTATAATTATGGCTTTAAGGATACATGACCATAATACTCAAAACATCAATAAATTCAATAGCTAACTGAATCAGTCAATCATATATATAAATCAAACTGACATGCTATGAGATGAATACAATGAAAAGATATCAACAGTTTAAAAGATCAAAATATGGACTTTGGTCAAATAAAACAAACTGACATACTATCATCATATTATTTAAAAGATCAAAATAAGAACCAACATCTTATGGTGGGAGGAATAAAATAACTGAAACTTTGGTCAAATAAAAGAAAAATATTGGAGGAAAAGGAAGCAAATAAACGTAGCCCAAAATTTGTTACTGATGTAAAGGAAAAAAATAGATAACAAAACATGAAAAGATAAACAATTTTTCTCTCCAAATTTTATTGTGTTAAAGCAGTATCTATACCAACAAGTTCGAGATCATAAAAAATGAATTATAATTGCAAGGCAGCTACTTCAAACAGCATAATTCAAGTAAAAGTAAGTCTAATCATGCAAACCAACCAAGAAGTGAACTTTAAGATATTCACATAAGCTATGGGCAGTCAATAAAATGATTTGCAAAAGAGAGAATTCAACCTAGAAGATCATGCAATACAGTTCATTTGCACCAAACTTGACCTAAAAAAATAGTTCAAATAATAAGAGATGCAGCAATAGGGGAAGTAATTCATGTTCACTATTTATCTTCTAGCAATACATTTCATTAACTATGCGATTTCAGTCAAAAGGACTATGAGGTAAAACAATAAATAATATGATTAGATGGTAGGAACAGAGCAAGTCACCAAAAGAAGGAGGAGCAAATTACTTAACAATCTACAATAGCATGTCACATGTGGGGAGAAAAAGCAAAAGAAAAATCAAGGTTTCGGTTATCCTTGTCTTCCATGGACTTCTATAAGCACTTTGCTGTAACCTTTCTGCTTTTCTTATTCAAAATAATTTACTCTTACACTTGGTTGCATTCCCTAAAAAAACCACATTATGAAGCACAAGCTTCAATGATTACAAAACCAAATCACTGAGATGGTAGTATTTTAAACATGGAATGAAGCAAAATAACTGAACAAAAGCAAATGGCATTGCACTATTATGGTAACAGTGAATCACAAACAGCTATATATATAATAAAATGATTACCAGCTCCAACTCATTGGGAATGGCGGAAGCAACCAATAACAGACATACATTTAACATTTTAATCCGCCAATAAGCATTCAAAAGTCTTATTATGCTGAATTTCAGTTCGGGCAGCTGTGCTTCCTTTGTGATGATGAAAGATATCAACTTGAAGATGAGGATTTTGTGAGTCGATATCAATCTCCCATCCATTGAGTCCCAACAAAACTAACTTTGACAGTGGCAAAAGATTGTTGATTAATCAATATAGCACGACCTTCAGCCTGGGTAATCTTCAGTTTGGAGGTGTCATCACCATATTTGTCATTGCAGACTAATGGGGACCCTGACCCGAAGGAAAAATGATTTCTGTTCCTGGTTTGCTTCAAATTCATATGATAGTAGTAATGGGCACTCACACACAAATAATCATCAATCACTATACTGGAGCCAGCAAAAGGGAATTTTTCTATACCACTGGAGAAAGCAACAGAGTTCCACTGCTGTGGTTGTTTCATCACATCAATAAAGTAAATTCCCTTATTGTGAGTGGAGATAAACAGACTGGATTTGCTAACAGCATAAGATGCAACTAATATCGTTTCACCAGATGGATAAGGATAATATTTCAAAATAGGAGGATCCAGTAATTGAAGGCAGGATTCAGTTACAGGATTGAAAACCTCAAAATTTGGGGCTGAGGTAACAGTATCTCTATAACTGAAATTGGTGCACAGACAGCCAACGAGTAAACAAGAAAAAACACAAATCCACCCAACCCTCTCTAATATAACAGCCTGGGGCCTAATTTTGGGAACCAACATGTTTGGACCCTTTCTGAATGAATCCTTCTTGAGAAGACATCGATCTGTTAAAATTGTAAAAAAGTCAGAGACATAAATTATCGTCTAGTTTTGCATAATGCTAACTTTCAGATAATTAAATTTATTAATTATTTAATATAATTAATATGATATTGAGGCTTTATTTAGTAAAATTAGATGATAATTTAATTGTTAACTAACAATTTAAATTTAGTTTTGTAGCTGAAAATTTGATACCTAATAGTTAATATTTTAAATACTACATACTCATAGCTTACTATATATTATATTATTTTTTTTAATCTATATATATCATTTAATTTATATATAGTTTATTAACAGAACTTAGTAAGTATAAAAATAAAATTATAAGGACATAAATAAAAAAACTCAAAAAAATGTTATGAGATTTGGTTAAATATATTAATTGATTCTTTCAATTTTAGAAATACATTATAAATTCCTTAAGTTTGATTCAATTAGCTAAAAAAAAATCTCTATTATTTAACTAGAATTTCTGTAATCACCCTAATTCACTCGTTTGCCACCCCTTGACTGAACTGACACTATTATAATTTCTGAATTTAATTTCTACTACCTAATTCACTCTACTGTCACTGTATTTATCAAAATTTTGGAAGTTTCAAATCAGAACCATTATTTATTTTTTAAAACTGAACAACTATTAATTTATTGGTGTGTGTGCATTAATTTACCGGTAAAAAAAATAGGTTGACATTTTTATGAAAAATATTTTAGAGGCGGTCATTTGTGATATAATGCGATTAAATGACATAAAACGATATATAAACGGATATAAGATTAAATTTAACGGATATGGATTATAATTGTGTCAAGACAATTAAGACACAGAAAAACACCGTATTATAAATAGATTTTACATGCTTAACCTGTTAAAATACAATTAAAAATATATAAAAATTTTAATTATTTTAATATAAAACTATATAAAATATTTAAATATATATTATAATATTTTATAATGATTTTCTTTGTGATGCATAAAAATTTGTCACAATTTGTTAATTAACAATTACAAATTTCATAATCGTCACTATAACATTTCCTTTTGTGATAACTATTATTTTTGTCATTATAAATCTTTTATATAATCATTAATTAGTAAATTTAATGACGAAAACAAGAAATTCGTCATATAAACTTTTGGAAATAAAATTTCATAGCAAAATTTTGGAGGGAAATCATTCAATGACAAATTCGTAATAAATGATGACGATATTTATCATCACTAAATTCTTCTTTTCTTGACAATATTATATTTCGTCTTTAGTTGGTTGACCAAATTTGTGACAATATCATTTTGTCTAAATAACATTTCCTTTTGTGATGATGATTACTTTTGTCACCATAAATTATTTATATTGTCACTAATTAGCATATTTAATGACGATAAAAATAAATTTGTCAGATAAACTTTTAGATGTAGAATTTCACACCAAATTTTTGGAAAGAAATCTTCCAATGACAAATTCATACTAATTGATGACAATATTTATTGTCACCAATTTTTTCTTCTAATGACAATGATATATTTTATCATTAATTAGTTGGCCAAACCCCATTTTAAGTGATGATGGACACAAATGCATCACAATTTTTATTATGGCAAAATATTCTATCAAATGTCGTTGAACCAAATTTTTTAAGAACAACAAAAATATGAATTATGACAATGTCTATCATCACTAATATTAATTCTATATTACAAGATAATAATTCGTCATTGAATAGATAAGTAATGAAACAATTTTGTCTTAAATATTTAAATTTAGTTATGATGTCATAAATCTGTCACTATTTAATATAGAGGCAAAATTTTATGTCCAAATTTTATCAAGAAAAATATTTTGAAGACGAAAAGACAATAAATTAGTACAACTTTTATTGTCACATATATCAATTTTATAGGATAAGATAATAAATTGTCATTAATTGATTGAATATATAAGTTACAAAACTATTTTTATGTTTCCATTTACATTTAATGATGACAGATACTAGTTGGTCACTATTTTATTTAATAATATAAAAATTTTTAAAGACTAAAAATTAATTAATCATTATTTATCACTATTTAATATAATATTTATAATCACAAAAATTTATCTTCTAATTGATATTATTTTGTCCCTATTTTTTATTACATTGTTATATTAATATATAAATATAGAACATATTAATAACTTCTATAATATTAGTTGGTATTTTGGATTCTTATGCTCTTTCCCTAATATTTATGCATATATACATTTTTATATAGGATGCTCTGGTTAATATTCTATCAATTGTTCTAGAGCAAGTCATAATGTAGGTCTGATGTAATAAACAAAGTTGAAATTACCTGTAAGGTGTGAAGAAAAGTTGGCTACCGTTAAATATGGATCATTTATAAACAAATGTTCACATATCATTGTTCGGACATAAAGCTTCCATTCTTAAAACTACTAGTTTTTCACTAACATACTATGCACATGATTATTAAATATTAGACTCGTCATTAATCACTATTTTTTTTATTAATTTGTTATATCTTATTATGATATTTTATTCATAGTGAATTGTAGGAGTAATTTCATCTTAAATTTTATTAAATTGCTAATTTGTCTATTATTAATAGTCATATATAAAATAGAGGTAGTAAGTATTTTACAGTTTTAGTAATAATAAATCATATATAGTAAATTATGGTGATAAATTTATAAATTTTTTTATTAGAATTTGATTGTTTATTGTTTTGAACTTAATTGTTTATCGTTACGAATTTGATTATTCATAGTTTTGAAGTTCATTGTTCATTTTATGTTCGTCACTTATAAGTTTAATGTTTATATTTTAATTATGCGACATTTTGAATTTGATTGTTTATCGTCTTGAACATGATTGTTCATTATTTTGAACTTGATTATTTATTGCATTTCATTACTTATAACACATTTTATTACTTATTAAGTTATTTAGTTATGTTATTACTTATTAGTATTTAAGTTAATTAATTTAATAAATAATAAAATAAATAAAGTAAAATAATTTGATTAATGAATTGTCAATATTATTCAATAATAAATTAAATTATTAAATGACAAAAATTAATTCAATCAACTAATACAATCAAGTTGATATGCTTGGACATGATTATTAGATATTGGATTCGTCATTAATCATTATTTATTTTTTATATAATTTTTTTTGTTTTTTATTAATTTATTTCTTCTTATTATGATATTTTATTCATACTGAATTATAGAAGTGAATCTTTATCTCAAATTCGATCAAATTACTTATTTTTCTATTATTAAGAGTCATATACAATATAGAGATAGTAAATACTTTACGGTCATTTTGTCTGTCCTCACTATTTTCAATCATCCATGTGTGATGCATGTGTTTTTAATAATTGAATTCATCATTATTAAATAAATATTAATAATAATCTTGTCCGACAAATTAATTTTAGTTACTTTTAATTATCATGTAATTAAGTTACATTTAATTTAAATACTAATAGTTGTTAATTATATTTTACTATTATATCATATTATATACAAAAAATAAAAATCTGGCCCATTATGTTTGTTAATTTATTTATTATATAAAAATTATCTTATCTATTATATTTTTTTATCGTGTCTTTCTAATATTTTTTATTAAATTATTTTTTATTTTTTAATATTAGTTATATGTTTTTTGAATATAAAACATAGTTATCTATTTCAATAGAATTTGACTTTTAATTAAAGAATTATTAATACTATTCACTAATAAATTAAATTATTAAATGATAAAATTAAATCTAGTAACTGATACAATTAAGTGGGCTGCATTGCACATAATTATTAGATATTGGACTCGTATTATAATTAATATGAAGATTACTAATTTGTTCATTATTAAGAGTCATATATAAAATAGATTTAGTAAATACTTTACGATTATTTTGTTTGTTCCTTATTTTCAATCATCTACATGTGATGAATATGATTTTTAATAATTAAATACATCGTTATCAAATAAATAATAATAATAATAATTTTGTTCAATAAATTAATTTTAGTTATTTTTAAAAACATAACTCATTCTATATATGATTAAAATAAATTAATTATTGAACTATATAAAAATTATTAAGAAATTATAACTTCTCAAATAACTTATAAGAATTATACTCTGTATTTTGAAATTCATATTATATATTGTGCATAGTTGTAATTTAGTTTGGACTTATCATTATATAAATTCAATATTTCAGTGAAAATTATTATTGTTGTACTTTAAATAACAATATGCTATTGTTATTTTTTCTACCGTGCTTTCGTAATATTTTTTTTATTAAATTAATTTTGCTTTCTTTTTAAATTTGCATATCCCTTCTATTCCCATTTTTATATATAGTATGATGATATGATTATGATTTTTTATTAACGTGTCTTACACATGACTATTACATATTGAACTTATATTATACCTCATATAAAGATTACTAATTTATCAATTATTAAGAATTATATATAAAATAGAGGCAGTAAGTACTTTACCATTATTTTGTTTGTCTCCTCCCCTTTTCCTAATAATCCACATTCGATGTACGTAATTTTTAATAATTGGACTCATTATTATGAAATAAATAATAATATTCTTGTCTAACAAATTACTTTTGGTTACCTTTAATTATTATGTAATTAAGTCACATTTAATTTAAATATTAATGTTTGTTAATTATATTTGATTCTTATATTTTATATAAAAGTAAATTATATTTTATTATGCATGTAAATTTTAAAAACTTAACTTGTTATATATATGATTAAAAAAAATAATTATTAAATTATATTCCTATTTATTTTTTTTATTCTAATCATGCAAAACTTCTCATTGAACTTTCTCCTACAATGGGATTATATCTCAGTTGACAGCTCCAGGTGCACCACAACAAAATGGTATTGCTAAAAAAAGAAACAAAACTCTACTCAATATGGTGAGATCAATGCTCAACTATTCTACCTTGTCTATCTCTTTTTGGGGATATGTCTTAGAAATAACAATGTATTTTTTGAACTTAGTTCCATCTAAATCAATGCCTAAAATCCCTAAGGAACTATGGTCAGGTTGTAAACCTAGTTTGCAACATATCCATATTTGGGGTACTTCAACACATGTGCTAAAATGTAAGACAAATAAGATGGAATCTCATTCAAAAGTTTGCATGTCTATAGGTTATTCTAAAGGAATAAGAGGAGATTTATTTATAGTCTTGAGGAAAGAAAAGTGTTGATTAGCACTCAGGCTACTTACCTAAAACAAGACTATATAAATAATTTCAAACCAATGAGCAAGGTAGTTTTGGAAGAATTGTCTGGTGATTCGCTTGATGTTTAGAATTCTACACCTGTTTATCAACAGGAAGAAGAAGATCAATCAGAAGATCACAAGATTATCCCTAATGCACAATAACCAGTGAAGCCTCATTGTAGTGGGAGGGCAACTTGATAACCAGCAAGGTACATATTGGTGGGAGAAACCTATAAGGCTATTGTGACATCCTACCTATATAATATGAATAATTTTACCATATAAGCGGAATAACATATAAACTAAATTAACCTGTCTGAATTGAAATCTTTTTAATTATTAATTTTATTCACTTGTTTTTAATATCGAATTAGATATGCCTCTTTTTAATTTCTTTCTCCATAGCATTATTTCATATATATACATATCATTTATTATAATTATCATTCAGATATTATATATTACCAATTGTCCAACATATCTTAATATAATAACAAAATATATTATCTACCTATATGCATGATTAATATCAAAACAAAAGTATAAAATAACCGACCTAATAGCTGGGTCTTCTATGTCTCTTCTGATATGGGTTTTGTTTTCTTCTCTTGATCAACTTGAAATATACAATTCTACAGTCTATCGACTTCAAAATCAGCATGTTATGCCGTTTTCGACTTAGTGGTATTTATAATCATTAAAGTTCTTACACGCAGTCACACAAATGCAAGTCATGAAATGATTCACAATAGTACATTATATGTCATAAAAGAACAAACATTCCAATATACATTAACATAATTCAATTATTCATTTGCCTTTCTATGGTAAGAACACATAATTCATATAGACAATTCACACATTTCTGATGTCATTTAACTAATTTCCATATTTTTCTTTAGATTAATTAGCTCAAATATCGTTCCCAGACTATCCGGATACGAGGTGTGAAGTAGGGAGCGCTCATACCCTAGTTTAAGCTACTCTGCTTACTATAATCTCAAGTCAAGTGTGCTCAAACCCAAGCTTATGCTAACTTGATTTGATATTAAATAATTTGTAGCATTGTAGGATCAAGGACACTCATACCTGAGCTTAAGCTACCTTGTCATTTCAAATTATATCTAGTTCAGTATTATAGATTCCCTTAATAATTCACCATCTATCCTAAGTTAGTCCACAGGTTGAGAAATGGACATATAAAACCATTATCAACTCATTTCTATCATGTATTTACAAACATAGCATATTACATAAATTCATTTTTAAAGCATACAAGTTAATCAATTAATACACACAAGCATGCAATAAGAGCGAACTGAAATGTGTATATGTATGCGCCTCTATAAAACTTTATAAAATTCAAGATTATGAAGCTTGTTTTATAATTGATCAATATTTTGTTAGAATACTTATTCTTCATATTGTTTAAATAAATAACTGAAGTTTTCCCTACGAAGCAATATGACCTTTGAGGACTTTTGACACTATAGCTTTTTCTATAGTTATCCAATTTCTATATGCTTATTTCTAATTAAATTTAATATATAATACTATAACATATTATAATTTCAGAAATTTTGGAGTATTACATAATGTTTGGTAAAATTTCAAAGTTTGCCCCATTTCCTGCCCATAGGTAGTTTTGAGATACTATTTTTTAAAAGTTCATATCTTTTAACGTATAGATTATATTATTCTAAAACTTTGTAGGCACTTAAATAAAATAATTTGGAACATTTTTATATTTATCACTTTTACCAGTTCGGTCTCTAAGGTCCTTAATAAGGACAATGTAACTGATCCAGCACAGTGTAATAACCCAACCAGTGTCCCTTTTTATACTCATAACTCACAAAATACACAATCATTTAAGGTAAAACTTCCATTAGAATTTAGCTAAGACATAGTTCTAAAACTTTTATGATTTGCACTTTGGTTGATTCTATCTGCAACTAATTAAAAAATGGGGACGAAATTGCTGGAGCTGTACAGGTACAAGGAAACAGCTCAATCGAGGAACAATCATGATTCATTTCATTATAACTCAACCTAAACAACATGGAATTGTATGAAATTTGTTAGAGAGATATAGGAGAATAGAGATACAACTTTATGTTTTGAGTTACCATTAATTCGACCTTTAAGTTGATCAAAACAAGCAAATAGGATATCTTGTCGATACTCTCACATGAACCAGCCTCACTCAAATAAAAATATCTCTTCATATACATTAAATCTAATAAAACCCTTTTGAAGACACATACATAAGACATAAATAAATAACTTTTATGTTTGGCAAATCTCTAGATTCGGTTCCTATGGTCATCAAAATAAGAATGCAAAATACTACTACAACACAACTCTAATAGCTCTAAACAACCCAAGAACAATGGAAAGAAGATTACTTATCAAGAACAAATTTATTTGGAGTGGATTTATGTAAATCTTAAGTGAAATGATTAGTAATGGAAGCTGTTGTAGGGAGGAAGAAGAAGAGTGGAATAAAATTGAGAGAATTGTGTAGAAACAAGCCTTTATAAGGCCAAATGGCCAAAATTTCTTTGTCCCATCACCTCACTTGTTTCCCATCCTGGGTTTTGGTTTTATTTTTTTTTTTTTTGTGGCTGTCCACAATTTTTTTAAAATTTTTTTCTTTTTTTTTTTCTCATTCTTCTTTCTTTTCTTTTTATTTATTTATTATTTCCAATAATAGAGCTTTTTATGAAAATTAATCCGCGGGCCTGAAGTTAGAGAAAAACACCAAAGCATCCGAGCAAGATTAATAAAATCAAGGGCTAAGCCTTCAGTGAAGATAAGCATGTTATCTACGAACTACATATAGGTAATGAGTGACCCATTATTAGGAATCCTATAACAAGGGGAAAAAACCAAGATGTAGCTTTGAGATCAAACAAGATAAGGGTTCAATAGCAATAATTAAAAGGAATGGGGATAGTGGACATCCTTGTTTCACCCCATTGAAAATATAGAATTCTTTGGTAGGAGAACCATTAACCAAAACAAAGTATCTAGAGTTAAGAAAACATTCTAAGATCCAATTGTACCATCGAGTGCCAAATCTCATGTCAGTCATTATTTGTAATAGATAGTCCCACTTGATAGTATCAAATGCCTTCTTAAAGCAATCTTGAAAAGAGAGCATATAATGCACGTTTCTTGTAGGAACCTATCACCTCATTAGCAACTAAAAGACTATCCAATATTTGTTGTCCTATTTCAAATGCTGATTGGTTAAGGCCGATAATAGAACTGATTGCAAGTTTCAAACGATTGGCAAGGTGTTTTGCTACAATTTAGTAAAGCCCATGAATTAATAAAATAGGTCTTGTTGGGAATATGAAGCACCAAGAAGGGGGGGGGGGTTGAATTAGTGGCAAAGGTTTAATGGATTTCTTTGAATATTTGAGCAATGTGCAAATAAAACTTAGAAAGTAAAAGAGCAAGAGAAGATTGCACACAAGGATTTATAGAGGTTCAGGTGTTAACAAACCCTAGTTCTCTCCCTAATCGCAATTGGGAGTTCTACTATCTCAACTTGAGATTACAAGAGAGTTTCCTAGCTAACTCATAACTAGAGAGTTTTTTTAGCTCATCCATAACTAAGTGTTTTCTCAAGGCTCACACCGAACCCAAATCCTTTGTGTTTTAATAGCTGACACAACAACCATTTCCTTATGTTTTGAACAGACTCACACACAATCCAGACAAGAGTTTTTCTCACTAAGATCACTCTTACAACCTATACCCAAGTGTTTAAGGTTAACACTTCAACCTTTCTTACAAAAGAGATTGAGAATTAAAATTACAAGAGTTTTGGCACACTTAAAATTAAGCTCTTTTTGTCTAAGGCCTTTTGGAGGTCTATTTATAGTGTTTACCTTCCAATTAGCTGTTACATATGGTGCCAAAACTATTTCTAACGTTCTAAAAAAGATTGACTAAATGTTATCTGACAGAGACAGTTTCCCGGTCAGGAAATTCATATATTTGTTGGAGCCTTACACGTGGCAGTCTTGGATTTGTCATTTTCTTTAACGACTCTTTAACAGCTAGTCTCAATCAAATTTTCCGGTCGGGAAAACATGTTTCCCGATCGGAAAACTATATTTTCCGGTCGAAACAACTTTCTGAAACTTTTGGAATGCTGAAGTCGAGCACTTCCCGAGGGGGAAATTTTTTGTCCCAAGGGGGAACCTTTTTCCGAGGGAAACATATTTTTCCCCAGGGGGAAACTGCATGTCCCGAGGGGGAAACTGTCCTTTAATTTTTGATCGATTTGTTCACTAAGCAAATCAAATTCAATTGACTTGAAATTTTGTACACTATCAAAACAATATTAGATAAAGACATTAGTAACATTTAATTTGATGGTCAAAATCAAAATAGAGATCAATCACCCTAAGGTCAACAATCTCCCCCTTTTTGATTTTGACAATTAAACTAAGCAAAATAATAAAATTGAGCATCTAAAAATGAAATTAACATGTTAAAAAACAATTATCTCAAGTTTCAAGTCAATCTATCATGTTCCAAAGATCTCTCCCCCTTTATGTTTTTACATTTTGATCTCTCCTCCTTTATGTTCATACATTTTGCTTATGTTTTCTTAAATTTCTCCCCCTTTGTCAAGATAAAAAAGAATATAAGCAAGTATAACATAAGATCAATAATATAGGGTATGACGAGAGGAGATAACAGAGAATATTAAGAGATTAAACAATATGATTCCAAAAGGTTATAGTGTATATATATGTATATATAGTGTATATATATATATATATAACTTTTAAAACTTAACAAGGATATGAAAGTAACAAATGTTATCAATTGCTAACAAATGATACCAATTGTTGGTCGCATAAACACATAGCAAAAACATCAAAATAAGCATATCATTTTAAAGCATAAAATATGAGTTTAGAGAATGCTTATCCATATGAAGACCGTTTCATGATCTTGAGGCACCTTTTCATAGAGATTCAATTCTTCTCTTGTGATCTCTTCTTTAAATAGCTCCCCCTTACTTTATGCCAAGTTTGAGTTCAATAGGGTTGATCACTTGAGAGAAGACATTATGTTTAGCATATGCCTTTGACCACTTATAGGCAACCTACAAAAGAATCAAACAATTTTTGGTACCCATTTAAATTTGGGTCCATAGGGGTTAGCTCTAGAAAGTTCCCAATGAGCCTTCCATATAAAATAATGCTTGTTTATGTGCCCAAATCTCATACAATAGTGGCATTGCTTGGATTTAAATGTTTCTTGCCACTTTGCATAGAGTTTAGGTTTCATAACATGAAAAGAATATGAATGTGAGCAAGCACAACATTTTTTGGTGTGTGAAATCTTATGTGCATGCCTTTTGTACAAAAAAATATGGTTGGTCTTTTGAGGTTTCCCTCTTAGACCATGTGAGCTTTTACTACTCTTCTTTTGAGTAGTGGCTTTGGTGTGTGCCTTGCTTTTGGCTTTAAAGCCAATTACCTCAATGAATGAGGTTTGTGGTGTGCTAGCCTTAACAAATATTGAGCTAGGTAAAGATGATGATGTTGAAGCTCCATTGAAGCCTAGAACATGTCTCATTAGAGGAGGTCTTTGAGATATAATAAGTGTATCCAAATTTTCCTTCCCCTTGTAAAATTTTGAAATTGAGTTTCTAAACTCTTCAACCTCATTTTTTAAAATATTATTTTCTTTAAGCAAAGAAGAGGTTGAAGGTTTTGATGAAAGATTATCCAATGATTTCCTAAGAGATTCATTATATATTTTAAGCTTTAAAACAACTTTTTGCAGATCATCAAAATCAATTTTCAAATCCAAATACTTGTTTTTATGAAAAATACTTTCTTTTTAAATTTCTCAATTTCAAGGTTCATAACTTCTATTAAAATATCATCATCATGCATGTTATCAAAAGATTTAGATGTAGAACATACCTCATAGGAGTCCTCTTGTTGAGCCATGAAGCAAGAGGCAACTATTTCTCCTTCACTTGAGGAGCTTTCATCACTTGAGGGCTCATGCCTTTTTTGCTTCATGTATGAACTCTTTTTGTGTGCTGAGTACTTGGAGGATTGATTGAAGTTATTGTCATACCTTTTCTTTTCCTTAATCTTTAATTTCTCATAAGGTTGATAATCTCTTTATCACTATCTTCTTCACTCATTTCCTCTTGGCTAGAGCTTTCATCTTCATAATATTTTGAAATTGAAGCTTTGAAAGCTAAAGCCTTCTTCTCCTTTTGAAACTCTATCTCCTTGTCTTTTGCCAAAGCCATCTCATGTGTGAGAAGCTTGTCAATGAGCACATCGGTGGACATTTTACTTAAATCATCATTGGCTTCCTCAATGGCAGTAACTCTTGACCCGTACTCCTTGATGGGAAGACTTCTCAAAATTTTATTGTTGATATCTTCAAGCTTAAGGTGCTTCCTAGCCTTTCTTAAGTTTTTGATGATAGCAAAGAGTCGGTTGGTCATGTCGGTAATAGACTCAAAGAATTTCATCTTGAAAAGCTCATATTCGGACATGAGCAATTGGATTCTTTTGGACTTTACTTGTTTGGTCTCTTCATAGTAATTCTCTAAGGTTTTCCAAATGCCATGAGCGCTTCTACAATGCAACACTTTGAGACTATCTTCTTGAGGAATGGTGGCAAGGAGAATTGCCATTGCTCTTTTTTTTTCTTCCATTTGCCTTCTTTTGAGCATTAGACCAATCATCTCGAGAAATTTCTTCCTCTACACCTTCCACTTCCTTGGTTGGTGGCTTCCACTCCTTTTAGATAGTGTCCCACAAATTGATGGACTCACTATCCATAAAGAGCTCCATTTGAAACTTCTATAGAGCAAAGTTAGCACCATCGAAAATAGGGAAATGATTGCAAACTTCACCCTTTACCATCTTGATCTTTTCTCTCGTACTCAAGCCTTGAATAGAGAGACCAAGGCTCTGATACCAATTGTTAGGAATATAGAGCACCAAGAAGAGGGAGGAGGGGTGAATTGCTAGCAAATAGAAATTTTCGGTTTAATGGATTTCTTTGAATGTTTGAGCAATGTGCAAATAAAACTTAGAAAGTAAAGGAGCAAGAGAAGATTGCACACAAAAATTTATAGAGGTTTGCGTGTTAACAAATTCTAGTCCTCTCCCCAACCACAATTGGGAGTTCTACTATCTCAACTTGAGATTACAAGAGAGTTTCCTAGCTAACTCACAACTAGAGAGTTTTCCTAACTCACCCATAACTAAGTGTTTTCTCAAGTCTCACACCGAACCCAAATCCCTTGTGCTTTAATGGCTCACACAACAACCAATTCCTTATGTTTTAAATAGGCTTACACACAACCCAGACAAGAGTTTTTTCACTAGGATCACTCTTACAACCTATACCCAAGTGTTTAAGGTTAACACTTCAACCTTTCTTACAAAAGAGATGAGAATTAAAATTGCAAGAGTTTTGGCACACTTAAAATTAAGCTCTTTTTGTCTAAGGCCTTTTGGAGGTCTACTTATAGTGTTTACCTTCCAATTAGCCATTACATATAGTGCCAAAACTATTTGTAACGTTCTAAAAAAGATTGACTAAAAGTTGTCTGACAGAGACAGTTTTCCGGTTGGGAAACCATGTTTTCTGGTCTAAAAATTCATATATTTGTTAGAGCCTTACATGTGGCAGCCTTGGATTTGTCCTTTTCTTTAACGGCTAGTCTCAGTCAAATTTTCCGGTCGGGATAAGATTTTTTCGGTCGGGAAAACATGTTTCCTGATCGAGACAACTTTCTGGAACTTTTGGAATGCTGAAGTCGAGCACTTCCCGAGGGGGAAATTTTTTGTCCTGAGGGGGACTTTTTCTCGAGGGAGACATATTTTTCCTGAGGGGGAACCTGCCTTTCCCGAGGGGGAAACTGTCCTTCAATTTTTGATCGATTTGTTCACTAAGCAAATCAAATCCAATTGACTTGACTTGAAATTTTGTACACTATCAAAACAACATTAGATGAAGATATTAGTAACATTTAATTTGATTGTCAATATCAAAATAGAGATCAATCACCCTAAAGTCAACAGGTCTATAGTCTTCAATTCCACTAGCTGCCTTTATAGGAATAAAAGTGATGAAAGACCTTTTAATATCATTTGGTAGCTTTGTAGAAATAAAAAATTTTTGAATGAGCTGGCAAATGTCATATTTCATAAAATTCCAAGCTCTTTTATAAAAGAAGTTCACTCCATCTGGTGTAGGAGCTTTAGATAAATTACAAGACCAAATAGTTGTTTTGATTTCTTTAACTGAAAAGGGTTTTTCTAAATCACTAGCCCAAATAGTTGAGAGGCGAGATAAACCAACATCAAATAAGGTTGCCAAGGCAATAGGGTCCTTGTTGAATCTACGATTGAAATGATTAAAGAAAGCATTAGAGATGGACTCTTAGTCACTAAAGATATCACCACCATCCTGAATTTTGTGAATTTTATTCCGATGCTATCTACATGAGACATGTACATGAAAAAATCTTGTGTTTCTGTCATCCAATTTACACCAAGAAATACATGACTTTTGCCTCCAAATAGATTCTAATTGTTTTGAGAGATAAGTGTGCTCGGATTGCAGATTGGTCAACTTTGTAACCTCATAGTTGGTGAGAGGTCGAGATTCTGCAATAAGATCAAGAGAATGAATACTATTTCAACTTTGTTGAATTTAGATTGCTGTAAACTTCCCTATTCCACTGAGATAAAAAAATTCTTAAGTATCATGAGCTTGGAATGTAGATAGAGAAACAAAGGAAGTGAAGTCCACAGATCATAAATCATATAATTGAGGCTTGGCCAGGCCCACCAACAGTTCAAAGTACGGAACGGTTTAGGACCATACTTGAGAGGGGTATTATTAAACTAGAGCATATTATGATCAGAAGGTCCTCTTGGAAGAGACAAGAGACGATAATTAGGCATCAAATTGATCCAAGAATGATTAACCTAGGCCCTATCAATACGACTCTTTGCCACCTTGTTTCTCCAAGTAAATTATGTACCCTGTAGTTGAATTTCCATAAGAGAGCAGACATAAATAAAATTGTTGAAATTGCTCATACTAGAGGAGTGGACAGTAGGAGGAGTGTGGTTTTGAGGAACCCCAACTTAGTTGAAATCTCCAATAATGAGCTGTGGCAAACTTGAGGAACTCAAAAATAATTGGTGCTCATACCAAACTTCATTCTATTAGATGGGGAAAGTAGAACAGGAGGCATATATTACAACAATACAACATGCGAAATCTTTAGGAATAAAATTACGAGATAGAGCAACCCAATACTTATGAGCCACAGGATGAGAGCATGAGAAGGAGGATTTATGCCAAGTAGCAATGATACCTCCAGTGCCATTAACAGAAGCAAGAGAGGAAATCCATTCCACATTAAGAGAATCCAAAAGCTTCGAATGGCAGGAAAAGCAGTAGAAGAGATTTTAATTTCAAGAAGAAGAAGCATATCTGCTGATTTTTGTCACAAATATTTTCGGAGGTGTCTTGCCTTTTTTGTTCCTCCGATACCCTAGCAATTCTAAGCAAGTAGACTAACCATGAGAAAAGATGCAAGAAAAAGTAAGCAAGCTTTATTGTGAGGGATTCTTCCACGAGCAAAATCTTGCTCAATATTTATTGATAATGCCTTCATAATGGCTTCATCAGGCTCTTGGAAGCAAAAGCCCAGTTGCTTGCCTAAGTTAATGAAGGGAATTTTAAAAAAAAAAGTTAAAATCTTTTGATAAAAATATTTTTATCAAATAAATTGCAGTAGAAAAATTCTTTAATATAGATCGTCTCATATTATGTAGAAAATAATTAAATTACAAAAATAATACCTTTTGATGTTGTAGATCAACCTTCACACATGATTTTGCTAACATTTATGTCCGCATAGATTTTCCATATTATTATCAAGTTTGATTGCACTAAACAGATGAACTATCTTGTGCACTACAAAACTAAGTAATTAGAAATTAACCGAAAATAAAACTAAGAAAATAAAATTATTTTCTTTGCACTTAGCTTCTTTGATCTTGTGGTATTATGAATTTTCTTCTTGCTCCAAGAGGACCCAATAAAAAATATTCAATAATATTTTTCTTATCTATGGTTTTGTTCACAGTAAAAGAAAAAAAAAAACTCTTTTGTTTTATTTTTCTTTCTCTTGGCAAGGAAAAGAAATCCACGCTGAAAATTATGAAGCAATTGGTTTTACCCTTGGGGTCATCCTTTTCAAATCAATAATCCCATTTTGAATAAGATTATAAGATTAGTTAGATAATGTCACTTATTATCATATTTTCCTTTTGAATAGAAAATAAATAAATAATCAATTTAATTTTTTAGATTATCTCTAATAAGATAAAATATTATATTATTTTATTAGATAATTTTCTATTTCAAATTAGAATTTCTAAAATTTAAATAATTATCTAATAAAATTTTTTCTCCACATATAATCCAATAAGATTTTAATCACTTATGGACCCCAAGGCCCAATATGCTAAGTAACAAAATGTTTAGTGATACAATCAATTAAATGAATTAGTTTGGAAATTATATGGGCATATATAATAGTGGTCACCAATAATTTATCTATAATTAAATAAGTTCAATTATTAATTTCAAACTATTCCACTAAAAAATTAGAAACTCCATAATTGTATATTATTAAGGATTTAATATAAATTTGATTTATGTCACATTGATTTCTTTACTTAATAATCATTTGTACAATATCGATAATTAAATTGATATATCAACTATCCAATCAATTTAATTACATTTTGTATCTTGACACTTATTAATTTTCTCTAATAATTATATTTTAACAATCTCATTATAAAATTAAATTAATTTATAATTATTGTTGACATACTCTGACTAGATAATTTAATGATCAAGTATCGAAAACCCATCAAGAGATATTTTAGTACAAATTCATTATTGTTAATTCACAATTATCACTATTTATAAATATATTCACCAAATTATTGAAAATATTGATTTTTAATTATGTCTCACTTATTAGTAACTCACATGAAATAATATTTATATATATAAAATTATAATTAACTCAAAATTAAGATTAAAGTAAAATCAATGCCTATGAGATTTAATAAATCTGATAGTTATTTAATATTATTAAATCTCATTTTTGATCTAGTTCTATATAGATAAATTATATAAGTAAATTTATTCATGATCAAGACAAATCACTAAATAAATTTACTAGTTTAAACATAAACAAAGTGTCCAACTTTATTTATTAACTGTGAACATAATTATTTAATAATAAGATAACTTATATTTATGTCTTTTGTGCTTATTTATAAAAATCACATAAATACATATAATATGTTTAAAATGACATTTATTTAGAATTCTCATGCAATCAAGATATACTGAAATACCTTAATATTTTATTATCAGAAAATAAAATGATCTGAGATAGATAAAAAAAAATAGAGAGATTGTTGAAAAACATAAAATTCACTAAATTTAAATAAAGAGTGAAATACGAATATAGTTGGGATGATATGAGAGTGAAGTTGTAAAATAGCATCCAATGTTTTGTAGCCCCGTTTGCTTTTGAATTTGAAAAAATTACCCCCTGTAGGCTTTTAAACATTAGGTTTATCTTTGAGATAATTACTTCACATAAGCTCTTTTGAAACAATATTTACCTAAATAATACTTACTTTCATTAAATCCAAAAATAACAGTTCTGCTCCACTCTCTCTCTACTCTCTCCCGTTTTCCGGCTCACTCTCTCTAATCTATCTCCTCATTTTTATGCTCACTCTTTCTCTCTCCATTTTCTCTCACGATTTTCATTTCCATTAAACCTCTCTGTTCTTGTTCATCAACATTCTTAATATTTTTCTGGTCAGGAAAGTAGATTCCATTTTCAAGAATGGTAATGTACATACTCTTGTCTCAGATCTGGGTAAGAGCTACTCAACATCTGGTTCAACAAATTTTGAGCATCTTTTTTCTCCATTTTCACAGATGAGTACTTTTTGATGAGTTAGACCTTCTGGTGATTTTAGGGTCCGGTAAATTTCACTTTTCGGTATTTAAGGAGCTGAGGTTTTATGCGCGGTTTTTGCTCGTTTCTTTGTTTTGGAACCGAACAGGGATGGTTCAGTTGCTTGTAGATAAGTTTAGAGCTCTCATTGATGCAAGTTGAATTTTCAGGTAATTTTCATTTAATTTTATTTTTGAAATTTACAGTGGAAAATGTGTTCGTCAATTTTGGTGCTTTTAGCTGGGACTTTTTGTTGCTTTAGCTCTTAAATTTGTTTTGGTGGATTATTGATTTTTCCTCTTTCTTTATTTTCTTTCCATTCGCCCAGTAATGCCTGAGGAAAAAAAAATTGAATATTTTGACGATGAAGTTCTAGATAAGATTTATGCAGCAGATTTTGGTTCTAGGTAGTGGCTTTGAGTGAGATTATACATGAAATAAGGGATTTTTGCGGGATTGAAGATGGTGAAAGCTCTTTTTCGTGAGAATTAGCTCTTTCATTGATGATATCAGGTCTTTGAATTTTAGACGAAACGACTAGTGGAGTTGTTTCTGATTTGATTGTTTTTAATCTTATGTTTGCAGCAGCTTTGTTCCTTAATTTGGTTCGTAATTACCGTTTTTGAGATGAAAATTATGCTTTTGTTTTTCGTTAATCCTATTAGCTTAATGAGACTTTTACATGGCTGTTGATCTTTTTGGCTTTCTGGAAGATGTGTGAAAAAGGAGAAAGATACTTTGGTTAAATTCTTTTGGCTCAGTTTGACTCCAATTTTTTTCTTTTAATTTTTTGTTTTCCCGGCAAATAGAAGTTGGATTGCTCATTTTTTATCTCACTTTTTTGAAATTTCAGATTTTTTATTTTATTTTTTGTTTTAATTGACATACAATTTGTTGTTTTGCACTACTTTGATAAGTTTCCTACTCTACCTTTTGGGTTTGTGATTTTATTGCTATATTTTATCCATTAGGGAAGTAGATTATATAAATTTGTTATGGGTTTGTTGAATCATGATTGAGTGAATAACAAATGTATCCATTGTATATATAATGTCAAAACATAATTGTCATGTACAGGTTTCAAATATAGTATACATATACTTGTGTAATGGCGTATAGACATTTGCATATAACTAACATATAAGCAACCTCTATATTAAAAAATGCATTCATGATTGTCATAGGGTAAATTGACTTAATTGACAAATATATTTTCAAGAAATTATTGAAAAATAGGTATATGTTTCTATTCATCGTATGCAAAAATAATGAAAATTTGTGTAGAATAATGTAATATTTAGTTTTGTTTTTAACTTACATTTACTATCCTAAGAATAAGATATACATTTTAAATTATACACTTAAAAGTATATGTGAATTATATGATAGTTAGATATGCAGTATAAGTTTTATTTGTTGAAATTTTTATTTAATATAAATTTTATCATATATTATTTCTTATACCTCACATATACTGAAAATATACTATTTTTTGATTCCTATATTTTTTTAAGATCATAACTTTCGGTTTTTTTTCTATTTTCAATAACATAACTGCAAATTTTTTTTACTAATCATATACTATTTTCTGCTATATATAACCTACATATACTGCTCATATAACATTTGTACAGTTACCTTTCATGTAGTCTCCATAATAAGCTTTTTTAGTTTTAATCTCCATCAATAATTAATTAATATAGATAAAATAAATATACAACAAACATGTAACACAATCGAAGAAAATGAAAATTATATATATATATATATATAAATATATAATTAAATATATTAATATTTTAATAATAGTTAATAAATATATGGCTTAATGTCGATTCCCTTTTTAATGGTATTGGTTGTTTATGGCCTTTAGGTCATTCCTTTTTTGATTTCGTAATTAACGGCATCAGTTTAATGTCAATTCCCTTTTTAAGAAAATGGCCACGAACATAATTAACACTGAATAAATGAAATTGTTGTGCATCCAATTATCAAGAAGAGAAAGGCGCTATCAACCGTTCTCATTCCCAAGCATTTGCCCATTGTTATCCATTTGTGTTAGAAGCTATTTTTCAGGTTTTAGAAATTTTGAAATGTCATTCAGATAATTAAGTTGTCACCGGTCACGTATGTGTAATTTTCCTTTTTTAATTAATTACTTATGTCTTTTTTCCCTTCATTTTTTCACATTCATAATTAGAAAAGTCACCTTTAACCATTTTAAAGTTTTCGTAGACCAATTTCCCATTTTAAATCAAGTTGCGGCTGCAACCCACTAAAGTAAAGGCCAGCGCCGGCCACCCAAACGCATAGGTGGCAAATTAGTAAAATTTAATATGGTAATTATCCTAAATAGATTTTGTAACCCTTTTTATCCCTCAAATGTGCACCATGAATTGAAAGCATATTTTTGTAATTATTATTTGATGGAAAGCGTCTTGTTGGCACGGTTTCAAATCAGAAGTCCAAATGGAATATTGCGTATGTGCGTCAAAAGCCCTTTAAATTTGTTGTTGTGAGGGGTGGCATAAGAGCTACAGGACCCACATATTAGAAGAAAAGAATCTTCATTAGGTGCTGATGGCAAGACCAAAGTAATTCCAAAATTTGTCTCTGATTCTGTTTCGGCAACAATAAAACCAGCCAATGAATTATTTTTGTCTTTAGTGAGAGAAGTTGCGTAGGATGCCAATTTCTTTTCCAGATTATCACCAACGATTGCCAAATTATTGGTTGCTAATTTCTCAGTTTGCTGAATATTAGGAGAGTTGCAATTTGAATTTCGAGATTTTCTCCTCAGACCGATTTCTCATTGGAATCGAAACCTTCGTTTGATAAGGCAATAGCGTTTATGGAGGTGTATTTCCATTGTGGACTTTTGTTGAGGTGGGTAGTGGAGGAGTTCAAAATCAAATTTTTGGTAGACTCTAAGAGGCCCATAGCAGCTTGAGAATTGAATTGGTTAGGAGTTGACTTAGCTGAGCCCATAGTTATGCCGTTAGATGGTAGAATTGAGTCCACAGTGGCTTGAGAAAAGACTTGTTCGGAATGTGGCAGAGGATGCCGACTTGCATTAAATGTTGCCTTTGCAACTTTCTTTCCCGCCTTATGAAAAGGGCAGTCTTGAGCTAAGATATGATATTTTCCACTTTGACCCATGCAAAAATCATGATTGCACTAACATGTATTCC
Organism: Balakata baccata; assembly: GCA_949630135.1. NCBI lineage: Eukaryota > Viridiplantae > Streptophyta > Magnoliopsida > Malpighiales > Euphorbiaceae > Balakata > Balakata baccata. The sequence continues at coordinate 98,065 of CATIWF010031711.1, forward strand.
TTTCACTAGAATGTGTTTCACCATAACCCATGTTCGAAGCACCGAAATGGGTTTCACAAATAAGTATTGTATTATCAGATGAATTTTTATCTATTGGAATCCGTGCCATTTTCTTGGGCTAAAGATTGGAGAGGAGGAGAAGAATCATCAAATAGAGTTGTGAAATCTAAGAAAGCTTCCTCCATTATTTTGACAATAAATGATAGACCCTGTAATAAAGTAAATGGTGATGCGGTTAAGTGATTTTAGGCTTTCATTTTTTTCTCTCTGTTTCCTTTCAATATCTAAATCTACTACCAATTCTTGGCAATCCAAGACTTCTTAAACATTAGGGTGTTTATTTGAGCGTTCTCTTCATTTTCTTTAGACAATAGTAGTTTATTCAACTTGTTTTAGCTTTTCTTCTTCTTTATCACATTTCAGCTATGGAAAAAACGATTTAAGCCAAAGTGAAATATATAGCTGTAGATAAAGGTCGAGGAAGCGAGCAAGACCCTATATCAAATGCATATACATCGGCATCCATTATTGATCCGAAAACGAAGATGGTTCTTAATGGTAAATCGCTGAGAGGCAAAAATGATAAAGACAAGTACAATGCCAACTTTTCTTTTGTCTATAAGAATTTATTAAGGATGCATCTTGTGGACAAAAAAACAAAAAAATATATTGTACGAGCCATTTGAATATTCATTTTTTTTCTTGGCTACACAAACAATCCGAGACTCCAGTTGAAGTGTTGGCATTTTCACATGATCTTGGAAAGACAAGAATGCCTGAGCATGCAAGATATGTTCCTGATATTTACACGAACATAATAAAGTTTATAATGACATTTTTAGCTGATTTGCATGCTGATGATTATGCTACTTTTTTTTTTTAGAAGATAACTTTGTGATTTATAAAGATGAGCTCAAATTCTTGAAGCTCATATTTACGGATTCTACACAAGCAGATTATGACTGTTTGGATATGGTGTTGCGAAGAATTTTCCATCGTTATACATTGCCAGAGGACATGGAACACTTAGTTAATCTAGTTCCTTAAACTTTCTCTCAAAGGTAATGTACTCTACATCCATATAAAAGATCATAATTTTTTTTTTTCAGCATTATCAGTTACAATAAATCCAAAACTTAAGGCAATATAAAATTATATATATATATAGTGCCAATGAAACTTTATAAAAATAATTTTTTTTGAGAAATAATAAAAAGTATACATTTTTTATATGTAGAGATGATGCAGAATTTCTGAAAAAATATGTGGCATTAATCCCAAAAAGAGAGCAGATTATATTAACCGGTTCTGGGAGAACCGTAATTCAATAGCTACTATTGGTGATTATCATAATGCAGTGATAGACTTGAGTGATAATATATATTGGATGAACGAAATCAACAATCATATTCGAGGCCTTATGTATGAATCTTAGAAATACTGTAGGTCTGTTCGTAAGGTAGGATTTGTTGATACTAGAGGGCAATTAGAAGTGAACAAAAGTTTTTTTAGAACTTGGAGAAATATCTCAATACATATGAGAGATACAAGCAAGAAAGTATCATTTTTATTTCTTTATTTATTTGATTGAAATTTTTATTTAATTATGGAATATATATAATTTTCTAATTTTAATTGATTGAAATGTTATTGCTTTTTTTTTTTTAGTTATAGTTCTAACACTGAATTTTTAAATTAGTTCAAAAGTTCCATTAACTTGACTTGCATCCGTTAACTTCAAAAGTTCAGAGTGATTTTATCCCCGAAAGTATGAAATAACATACTTTTGAACTTGTCTGCTTATATGAAATAACATTACATCCATTAACTTAACTTCAAAAATTTGGAGTTGGAACTATAATTAAAAAAAAAAAACATTTCAATCAATTAAAATTAGAAAATTATATATATTCCAGAATTAAATAAAAATTTCAATCAAATAAATAAATAAAAATGATACTTTCTTGCTTGTATCTCTCATATGTATTGAGATATTTCTCCAAGTTCTAATAAAACTTTTGTTCACTTCTAATTGCCCTCCTATATCAACAAATCCTGCTATACGAACAGACCTACAGTATCTCTAAGATTCATACATAGGGCCTCGAATATGATTATTGATTTTGTTCATCCAATATGTATTATCACCCAAGTCCATCACTGCATTATGATAATCACCAACAATGGCTATTGAGTTACAGTTCTCCCATAACCCGTTAATATAACCCTTAATGCCACATGGTTTTTCAGAAATTCTGCATCTCTATATATAAAGAATGTATATCAGAATGTACTTTTTATTATTTCTCAAAAAAATTATTGTTATAAAGTTTCATTGGCATTTTATATATATATATATATATAATATTATACTAACCTAAGTTTTGAATTTATTATAACTGATAATATTGAAAATAAAAAAATTTATTATATTTTATATGGATGTAAAGTACATTAGCTTTTAGAGAAAGTTTGAGGAATCAGATTAACAAAGTATTTCATCTGCTCTAGCAATGTATAACGATGAAAAAATTTTCGCAGCACCCTATCCAAACAATCATAATCTGCTTGTGTAGAATCCGTAAACATGAGCTTCTAGAATTTGAGCTCATCCTTATCAATCACAAAGTTATCTTCTGAAAAAAAAGTAGCATAACCATCAACATGCAAATCAGCTAAAAATGTCACCAGACTTTATTATGCTCGTATAAATATCAGGAACATATCTTGCATGCTCAGGTATTCTTGTCTTTCCAAGATCATGTGGAAATGTCACTACTTCAACTGGAGTCTCAGATTGTTTGCGTTGCCAAGAAAAAAATGAATATTCAAATGGCTCATAAAATATATTTTTTGTTTTTTTGTCCACAAAATGCATCCTCAATAAATTCTTATGGACAAAACAAAAGTCGACATTGTACTTGTCTTTATCATTTTTGTCTCTTAGCGATTTGCTATTAAAAATCACCTTTGTTTTCGGATCAATAATGAATATCGATGTATATATATTTGATATAGGGTCTTGCTCGCTTCTTCGACCTTTATCTACAGCTGTATATTTCACTTTGGCTTAAATCGTTTTTTCCATAGCTGAAATGTGATAAAGAAGAAGAAAAGTAAAAACAAGTTGAATAAATTACTGCTGTCTAAAAAAAATGAAGAGAACGCTTAAATAAACACCCTAATGTTTAAGAAGCCTTGGATTGCCAAGAATTGGTAGTAGATTTAGTTCCTGAAAGGAGACAGAGAGAAAAAAAAAATGAAAGCCTAAAATCACTTAATTGCATCACTATATACTTTATTATAGGGTCTATTAATCTGGATATACAGAGAAAATCATTTATTGTCAAAATAATGGAGGAAGCTTTCTTAGATTTCACAACTCTATATGATGATTCTTCTCATCCTCTCCAATCTTTAGCCCAAGAAGATGGCACAGATTCCAACAGATAAAGATTCATCTGATAATACAATACTTATTCGTGAAACCCACTTTGGTGCTTCAACATAGGTTATGGTGAAGCACATTATGGTGAAAGGAATACATGTCAGTGTAATCATGATTTTTGCATGGATCAGAATGGAAAATATCATATCTTGGCTCAAAATTGCCCTTTTCATACGGCGGGAAAGAAAGTTGCAGAGGCAACATTTAATGCAAGTCGGTGTCCTCTTCCACGCTCTAAACAAGCCTTTTCTAAAGCCACTGTGGACTCAGTTCTACCATCTAATGACATAACTATGGGCTCAGCTAAGTCAACTCTTAACCGATCAATTCTCAAGCTGCTATGGGCCTTTTGGAGTCTACCAAAAATTTGATTTTGAACTCCCCCACTACCCACCTCAACAAAAGCCCACAACGGAAAGACACCTCTATAAACGTTGTTGCCTTGTCAAACGAAGGTTTCGATTCCAATGAGGAATCAGTCTGAGGAGAAAATCTCAAAAATTCAAATTGCAACTCTCCTAATACTTAGGAAACCGAGAAATTAGCAACCGATAATTTGGCAATTGTTGGCGATAAGAAGAAGGTGACATCCTGCGCAACTTCTCTCACTAAAGACAAAAATAATTCATTGGCTGGTTTTATTGTTGCCGAAACAGAATTATAGACAAATCTTGGAATTACTTTAGTCTTGCCATCAACACCTAATGAAGATTCTTTTCCTCCAACATGTGAGCCTTGTAGCTCTTATGCCACCCCTCACAACAACAAATTTAAAAGGCTTTTGACGCACATACGCAATATTCCATTTGGACTTCTAATTTGAAACCGTGCCAACAAGACGCTTTCCATCAAATAATAATTACAAAAATACGCTTTCAATTTATGGTGCACGTTTGAGGGATAAAAATGGTTACAAAATTTATTTAGCATAATTACCATATTAAATTTTACTAATTTGCCACCGATGCGTTTGGGTGGCCTACACTGGCCTTTATTTTAGTGGGTTGCAGCTGTAAATTGATTTAAAATGGAAAATTGGTCTACAAAAACTTTAAAATGGCCAAATGTGACTTTTCTAATTATGAGCGTGAAAAAATAAAGGGAAAAAAGACACAAATAATCAGTTAAAATAGGATAATTACGCATATGTGACTAGTGACAACTTAGTTATCTAAATGACATTTTAAAACCTGAAAATAGCTTCTAACTCAAATAGATAACAATGGGCAAATGTTTGGAAATGAGAATGGTTGACAGCAATTCTGCATTAGAAATTTCCTAAATGTCTTTTTATTTTTATTTCCTATAAAAATACGTATGGTTTTAATAAAAGCTCAAAAATATAATGAAAACATTTGAATATCTGTTAAGTAATTAGAACAAGAAAGGAGAAATTATCAATAGACCACTAATAGCAGAAATAACATTTCTAGGTACAACTACAATTCGGCAAGCTCACGTAAACAGAAAAAAAATTACAATTAGAAAATATAGCATATGCTGTGGGAATAATGTGCACAAATGCAAAAATAGTTATGTTCAGGGGGTTATTCTTAAGAGAAAAAAAAAACATTTATTTGAAATAACATATAAGATAATTGGTGAGATGCAATATTAAGATTTTCTTCATGAAAGAAATGTTAAACTCTTATATATATATAAATTCTCAAAGTATTTGGTGCTTGAATTAAAGCATGAAGGCAAGAATCATTTCAAAGTTGAGTAAAACTTAAAATTAGAATATGCTAACCTCAACTTCTGGATCAGCAAGAAGAGCCGCCATTTTTTTTTGCCTTCTTTTCTAAATTTATTTTCATCTACGATAACCTATAATGAAATAGACAAAAAAAAAAAAAAAGATGTACCAAATAAAGAAAATAGCACGATGAATAATATAACCAAAAAGTATAACACTTGAGATACCTCAACTAGGTTATAGCTTTGCCTTCCATGAGGAAGAGTCTTGTTCACAGTTCACAGGCCTTCCAGGAAATTTTTCTGGTATAGGTGCTTTAGAGTTCATATAAAATACTCTTGGAACAGTTATAGGAATCTTAAGCATTATTCCTTCAACAACAACCCAAGCAAAAAATTGACCATCATGCAAACTTGAAGGCAACTGTATTATCTGTACCATAAAAGACGAGATTAAGCAGCTATAAAGCAATCATTGCGGCCAAATGTCTTAACCATAGAATTTAGTACCTGCCAGTGACATCCTGTTAAAGCTGCTTCATGTGTTGTAAAATATGAACCAACTCCAGTTCGACGCTCAGCTTTCTTATGATTTTTATAATAGCCTAATCGCTCAAATGCACCATTAGCACGATTGGAGTTCCTCAAATTGCACAACCTACCAATATTCACAAGTATACATTGATTAAAACTAATGGCTAAAATATAGGCATGTGCTCACAATAACACAATTGCATGACAATGGACAAGAATGTAACAGAAAATATATGGTGGATGAACATATGCATGTTAACTCACATAACAGGAAATCTTTGTTAAGAAGGTGCCAGATTACCCTTTTTTTTTTTTAAAAAAAAGTACAATAAGATTAATGAGAATAATTCCCTACTTTGATGGGGTAAATGGTGACTTTTATTCAATGAAAAAAGAAGGAGCTAAGGGCTTGATTAATTATATTCCAACAGCAGTGCAACATAATTTTTAAGTCATCTCCACGGCATTTACATCTGTAAATAACAACTGGATAGTGACAATAACATATCCAGTTTATCTATTCAGCTCCTAGCATCTGCCTCCTAGTATGCAACAACCATGTTGTGGGCATCTATAAACATAGATTTTGATCCCTCAAATGTAAGAAAAAAATTACAAGGAAAAACAGGATTGATTGGCCAGTAACCACATGTCAATTTATAAGGTGCAAAACAAACCTTAAAATGGGCTTTCCATAAAAAAGGTATACCTTTGCCTCTTCCTTCTCTCTAGAGCGTCTTTCCACTTTCTCTTCTTCAGTTCAAGCCACCCCTGATAATCTACATTTCTGTCAATGTTTTTAAGAGAGGATTTACTTCTTTGTACAAGGAAGATGGATCATCTAGAATTTCAATGCTATTAGTTTGCTGTTGTGAGGAATCCACTCCCCTTGTTGCCTACAGTGAATATTTTTCATTATTGATTGCATAACAACGAACAATAGGTCTAGGCCCATTTATAGAACTGTTTTTGTTTCGGAAGTCTTCCAAATCTTCAACGTTGTCTTCATCCATCATATGGATAGCAGCAATGGAATCATTATTCTTCCTTGACAGATCTTCCTTACTAGATATGCTGAATATATCAACCAATTTTCTTTGGCAAAATTTATCTTCCTTTTCACCAACCATTTTATGCAGCCAATCTGGATGAATTACCCTAGGGACAGGGTTAGCAACCTGCAAAGCATTCAAGTCATTACCAATAGGCTAGAAGAGGATAGACTCATTAAAGGCTTATGTGATAAAATTGAACAAGTAATAGAACCTTCTGCATTGCAGCAGGAATTGTAATAATTTTCTGAATTGCTGAACTTAGTCGTTGCTTGTAATATGACCAGTCAATGATGGACCGAATGCCTACATCTGTTGAAGTCTTGCACCATTTTCGCAAATAGAATTTCATTATTTCTGCAAATGAAAATGCATTTTTATCATATTATTTAAAAGAAATGACCCAAGGAAAGAAAACAGGATAAAAGTTTACCAGCATCAGTTTCAAATATTGCAACAGGAATAGTACGCTCACTCACTGGTGTTCACTGGTCATATAATAATTATAATAATTTTTAGCAACATCAAACACGAAAAGTAAAAGAATAACAAAATATTAGACATAAGCATGCAGGACATACTGCACCAATAAATAAAGATGGCAAAGGAGATTGACAGAGAAGGGCAAAGGACCATATATTGATTGTGTGCTCGAAACACTTATAAGTTAATTCTATTTCAATTAAAGACCATTTCAAATGAACCCCAATAATTTCATTCATCATAACCTCAAAAATTTTGCTAATTTTGAGATTGAAATAAAATGTTGACTCTGCAAAATTCAAAGCATAATGGAACAATCATGAATTAATTCCACTAAATTGCCCCACCAGAATGTTAAGCCTATCTTTGCAACACATTTCCCTCTTATTCTTTTTTTTTGAAAAAAATTTGAGGGAAGCACAAAGAAAGTAATCGGTTGATCTAATTCCTTGACAAACAATAGATTGATTCATCACATTTTTGTTTGAAGCAGCTACAGTGATTATAATCAAAATGACTTTAAGTTTCATCTGAAATTTATGAATTCTATCTTGCAACTTTTCCAAAAATATCAGATAATCTACAAATACAAAACCAAAACAAGGGAGAGAGAGAGAGAGGGAAATAAAAAATAAAAAAGCACTGGATAACAAACCTACTGAGCGTGTCAACACTTATACAATCCAATATCACATCCAGAATTTAGAAAGTTTGTGATTATAAACATGGTGACTACACAATCTTTCCTGTTTTCCCATCAATAATGCCAAACAATATAATCAATCTACAGCACCAAGTATGGCTTTGAATAAGGTGTCAATATTGGGGGGCTCAATAAATGACAAGCCATAAGGATGTATAACATGTCACTTAGTAACCCAAGCAGACAGACAAAGTCCATGAATTGAGAGTTTTCATCTAGTAATTCTACAATATATACTTGATCCTTTGTATGTTATATTCTTAGCTTTATTGAAAACCTATCTATAATGGATATCTTGATTTCACAGCAATCATGATGGTAAGATAGAGATTGCATGACATAAAATTCATGGGAGAAAATGTGCTCGTATAATCAGCCATGTATTTGTCATAAACTAAAAAAATAAACATACCCTGGGTTCACATGCAACTATATATTGACAACGTAATCCTTTAACCATTGTGTTACCAAGAAAATCTGCTAGACGCCTTGCAGTGGTCACTTGCACATGACTTCTGTTGACCTTAGTCTACCAAGGACTTGCTCATTGTACTTGATTCAGATATGTAATCAAGCAAATCACTATCAGCAATATCCTTTCCTTGATTCTGAGAGTAGAATGTTAATGAGAAAGATAATACTCTGAACATTCCTGTATTTCACCCTTAATAATTTATCCAGTCATTCGAAACCTTGAGTTCAAGAAAATAAATATAAAGGAAAAAGAAGTCTCAAGGCGACTTCACACTTTGATTTAGTAAAGAAGAGTTTGATAGTTAAACCATTAAATTTATTTTATACATACATCAAGAAGATCAAGCCAGTAGTCGGCTACAGCAGCTACAGCTGAATAGCATTCCTCTAAAGTTGATCCATGCAAGAACTTGTCAAAAAGCTCAGCCTCCCAAATAAGAAAAATGCATATTGAGCAGAGTGATGCGAAATTAATTATAGACATAAAGATTACTACTACCCTTTTTACTTAAAAAAAAATACATACAGATGTAAAATACTAAAGCAATACCTGGAAAACTTTGATGAGCTTCAGCTCACCTCTACGCTTGATTTCAAAACCTTTAATCTCAGCAAGGGTTCAATCATCATTGAAAACAGCATATCGCTTCTTAATCAAAATTCCTTCCTCCTTAGAAGCAGGAAGAATCATTGCCTGGATGATTACCAAACAAATAATGAAAATTGAGTAGACCAAAAGTTGTAATTCTATAATTATGTACTATTACACGTTACCTTGTGTGGACCATCCACTTCAAATTCAATTGAGCATTCACTATGAGTTGAATACATCTTATTTACAGGATCTACAAGTGTCTGTTCTAGAAAGAAAGTTAGAAATTCAAACAATAATTTTGGTTCCTTGTAAAAGAAAAATGAGAGATAAAAATCCTTATTGCCAGTTGCCACAATATAAGTACATCTTGACATCTGGAAGTGAGACATTAGGATACATAGATCATAAAAAGCTTCCAACTGACCTGGGATTGTTCATTTGTATTGTTTCTTGCAACATCAACATTAAGCATGACACAGGGATATGAGATTGTTAGCTTTTTCTTCAAGTCCCTGATATATATATTTCACAAATGAAAGTTAGCATATATTTTGCTTCTGAGACTCAGCAGGTTAATATTCTACAATTGCAATAGCGGGAATACAAGAATATAGATTTAAGGGGTTAATAACAGAAAATGAAGATTCAGTCACAGATTAGTATTAGCAGTTTCTTACTTTGTTTTAAATGTAAAGTTCTCTGGAAAAGATCCAGGGAGCACACACCAAATACCATCAGTATCCGACTCGAGAAGTTTTCCAATTTTTTCAACAAGAAACCGAGCATTCTGAATTATTTTTGCTCCTGTATATGTAACTACACCGGCCATTTCCATTGAGTACCATCTTGCACCTCTGGATCAAAAACAAGTAAAATCATCATTTTGGAAAAGACAAGAACAGCTAAATCCATGTGGCTGTGGATCAGAAAATAAAAGCCACCAACTCACTTGCGCATGACATATCCATAGAAAGAATTAAGAATGCATTTGTGTGCAAGTTGCAATGAATCATAAAGCACAACCATGTCCTGCAAGCATGAATAAGCAAAAGCAACTTATTTGAGAAACAAGTTCTATAATTATGAGAATATCTTTTTTTAATTCCATTCAAGAAAAGATATAACTTTGATACCTGTGCTTCCTGGATTTTAATGGAATTTCCACTAGTCTTGGCTTCTGATAACTTCCCCTTCCATACTTTGTTAAGTCCCTTATATTCATACCTTCTATCCCGAAAGCTAAATCCAGATCAAAAAACAAGTTTTAGTATAATTTAATCTCTCATATATCAAGTGTAAATCTTACCACCCATTGGGTTTAGATTCAGCAGAAAATGTAAATACTAATATTCACACATATGACATCACATAGAAAGAAATTATTAGAAAGAAAAAATATTAAGGTAATTAACCTATGACAAAACATATTCAAATTGCACACCTGCGAAAAGTGTCAACATAAAACGGATTTTCACACATGCAAATCCCTGCTTCTCGAAGTTCAGTGGCAGGCTTATCAAGTACATGCTTGTATGCCTAAAGAATGCACCCAAAATGAGTAAGATAAGCTTTTCTTAAGCAAAGATTTTTAAATTGAGATAGAAATTTACCTTCTGACAGTATTTCTTTAGACGCTCTTCGAGCTTGGATTGCTTTTCAATCTTAGGAAGGTCAAGAAAAGATTTTGACAGCTGACCATCAGAGCCATCAATAAACTCAGACTCAATTTGCTTCTTCAGGTGATAATAATCACTGAAATAGTTTGAAGTCAAGTCCACACAAAATTAGAAAATATAAGTCTACCACTACTGCAGACAGAAAACCAAAGAAAGATAATGGGTACAAGGCAAAAAGAACCTTCTCTTTGCCATAAAGACCTCTCCACGCCAAACCCATTCAAGCTTTGTAAGACAAGTTTTATCCGGACGATTGAAGTCACATGCAGTACAAATCTCCTCTGTAACTATAGAAGGTGGCTGAATTGGGAAAAACAAGAAAAACATAAGGAACCTTTCCAAAGAAAGGCTGGAAGACGACAGTAAAAATTTGGGGATGCTAGCAGACGGTATATGATATAACGAGACAATCCTGAACACATGCAATAATTAATCCCAACATCCTAACTCAAAAACCATGTGTAGCATAATAATGTAGGCTCCTATTTTATTAACCATGTGTAAATCCCTTAATTTTGCTTCCAAAAATTTCTCTAGTTTCTAAAATCTTAGTGGATGCTCAGTCTTCCCCAAAAAAGCCAATTCCAGCTAACCAGGAGCAGTAAATATACAATTCTATAACCTTGTTTCTTTTTTCATCCTTTATATCAACAAAACCCTCTTGCATCCTCTTTTATTTTCCATGGCAAACCCCCCTTAATTTTGCTTTCAAAAAAACTTCTCTGTTTCTAAAATCCAAGTGAATGTTCAGCCTTTCCCAAAAAGGTTGATTCCAGCTAACCAGGAGCAGTGAATATCCAACTGTAAAACCTTGTTTCTTTTTTCTTTATTTATTTCAACAGAAATCTCTAGCAATAATGAGATGAAGAACAGCAGTCCTCTGGGTATCCAGGTCCAGAGATTCTAATTGATTTGGTGTTACTCGCATTACAACATAAGACAAAATCGGACTGTTACAGAAAAGCCAACTACCAATGGACCAGCTTATTAGCGATTGTACCTGAAGCCTATTTCTCAAAATACAGGTTCATCTCTCAATGTCACAAGCTGCAAAAGAAAAATTGAGAAATACTTATTTCCTCTTTGCATCATCTCAGAACTACCTTTCTCTGCATCTCAAAATATTCAAATGGCCTTATGAACACTCAAGATATTAACATAAAGATTTAGTCCTCATGTTGAAAGCAAGTGTCAGTACTTTTTTCCATGATAGCATTCCTCACTTCATCATAATTGGAGATTGAATCCAAGTCCATCTTACCCTCTACTCGAATTGCATATTGAAGATCCCGATCAAGGTTATTGATAAGTTGCTAGAAATCAAATAATCTATCATCAGTCAAATGGAAGCTATACCATT
>CATIWF010031726.1:0-15559 GCA_949630135.1 Balakata baccata
TTTTAAATTATTATAAAAGGTTATTAAACTGTACAAAAAATTCTAAAAAATTCACAGAAAGACATCTCAAATATATAAAAACCATGTTGTATATTGTACTGTGGTGTTTAAAATTTATACAATGGAAATTATCTCAAACAATAGGAGAATATATTGTTAATTTTTTAAAAGTTTATTTCCGACTATAATTTATTAAAATCCCATAAGTCCCGTTTGGATTGAGAGATTTAAAATTCATAGATTGTGAAATCCATGAATTTTAATAATTCTATTGTTTGGTTTGATTATAAAATTTATGAATTTATAATATAATTACCCTTATATTTATATTTGATTCAATGACCATAATCCATAAATTTAACAATTAATTTCAAATTTTATCTTTTATTAAATATTGATTATTTATCATTAATTAAGCATATATAATCAATTCTACTATATACTTAAAAATTTTAAAAATAAAATTAGTTATTTTAATAGCTGAAAAATAAAAAATAAAGTTATCATATGTTATACTATTTAATTATATTACTAAAAAATATTTTTTATTAATATTTTAATGTATAATAATAATAATAACGCAATTAGTTGTAATTAAAAGAAAAATTACTTTGCTTTTTTAAAATTAAGAATAGTTTTAAATATTATTAATTTATTAGAAACAATATTGGAATAAAAAAATTCATCAACAATCTCTCATACTTTTCCACATCTTCGAATCCTTAAAAAATAAAAAATTTTGGTGGATAAAAAATTTTTCAAAATCCATGGATTTTGATATTTTTTAAGTAGTCAAATAATGGATTTAGTATAAATCTATAAATTGTTTAAAATCTATAGTTTAAAATCTTTCAATCCAAACATAGCCATATGAAATTTCAGTAATTTGTTCTTTGAAAAATTTATGAAGTATTTCTAAGGAAGTATTTGATATTACTGTTGTGTGTCATAAAAATATGTTTAAAATTTTTTTTATTTAATTGATTGATTTTTTTAATTTTTTATAAACTGCTTTTTCCAAACTTATTTTTAGAATAAAAAATGTAATTTTGAAACTCAATCCCAATTGTGCCTCAGAAAATCTCAAATAATTTATGGATTTTCAGGAAGAGTTTTAGTATAATATAATAATGTTATTCGCCACCACATTTAAGTCTTGAATTGGAAACCTTCCTAGTATTCTATCTTTAGAAAAAAGAAATCCAGTTTCTAAAGTAATCTTTGATTATTAAAAAAAAAAAAGAAGAAGAAATAATTGGATATTAATCATTCTTTTGAAGATCAAATAAAGTCAATTACTGGTGTCTGAGTTGATAACACTAAAGCTTCTTTTATTTGTCTGCTGATAAGAGGTGGGAATGCTTTATGCATGTGGCCGTATTAGAATTACTAATCTTTATTTATATCTTAATCCTAGTGGCTGATAAAGATTTTAATTACGTGCAGACTTACATTACTGCAATGCACTAAATGTGGTTTATATCTTAATCATAATTTTTGTCATATTACTATATTAGTAGTAGAAATTTTTTAGATAAATTCAGTTTATGAAAATAATTCAATCACACAGTTTTATTAACTATTATATCTATATCTACCAACATAGATAAAACAATTAAATGCATATCACTATCATATTGAATTAATTTATAATTGATATAATAGACTGAATATACATAAAAATTTTTCTAATGCCAATCACTGTCTAATTGAATTAATTTATAAGTAATATAGTACACTGAAGTCCTGTTTGATTTAGCTATTAATATTACTAGTAGCTAATAGCTAATGACTGTTAGCTATTTGATACTTGTTATTTGGTAAAATAATTGCACTATAGTTGTTAGGATAATATATAAATAATTACAAAGTATAATATATTACTAATTCTATACAATTGTTTATTTTAATAAATCACTTAATAATAATAATAATAATAGTAATAAATTTTCAAAAAAATATATGATATAAGAATAATTAAATTAAAATGAATTTAATATTTGTTATTTCTTTATATATAAAGATAATTTTGTGAAAGGATAAGATCAAGAGCTCTAAAATGGAGATTTTCAAACAACTCTTGTTTTGGACTTCAAACAATTATCAGTTGCTTTTTACCAAACATTTATTGAGAGAAAAAAAGAAAAATTATCAGCTCCAAACACCCCATAAGTCTGTCTAAGAACTTCTCTAGTACCAGCTCTACTTTTTAACTTTTACTATTGATTGGCCACATTTAATACTCATCTTCTGAAATAGTGGAGCTCTTCATGACATCATTAGCACTAAAATTTGATAGTTACTCCTCTCCCCACTCAAAACTCAAGCCAATCATCACCCCCCAAAGAAAATCAAATACTTCCCTCTTTTCCCATATCAAAAAGTGATGCTAATCAATATTGATTGATGAAAATATAACCAAACAATTCTCACTTTTGCACACCTGCGAACTCCTATTGCAGAAAAGAAATTATATTATATATTACATTTATTCCACTTGCTTATTCTAATTTTTGCTACTCTCTCTCTCTCTGTCATTGATTGATACATTTATTCAACAAATAATGATCATATACATATGCACAGATGCCATGTTAATGCCTTCATTTAGGTTCACTGTAAGGTCCTCAACTTGGATATATGTTTACAGACCCATAGTGTCGTCTCTGCAGTGACTCTGAGTTGCATCTCACAATAAGGTAGACCAGTTTAGCACTTAAATAACCACTCAATTTTGCCTAATCACTCCATCATTGCTACTGAAGAAGGATCATTAGCAACAACTCGATAACCATCTTCGTCATCAGTTTCTTTATCATCTTCTTGATTCCGTTCTACAGTATCGCTTTCACCATCCTCTGTTGTTATTGATTCCTGTCGTTGTCGTTCTTCTTGGCCACCCATCATATGCATTAGAAGTTCTTCGGGCTTCAACTCTTGACCAGAATTAACTGAATTATCAACCTTCCTGGTCTTCTTCTCTTTATATAGAGCATCAAGCTGGTGAAAATAGGGACAGGTCTTTGAATCACCAGGCCTCCTCTTATTGCTCTCTTTAACTCTCTTGAAGTACTTATTCATATTCTCCCACTTCTCTTTGCACCTCTTTGCATTCCTATTATAACCAAGCTTCTTCATTGCTGCTGATACCTCCTCCCACAATGGTCCTTTAGGCCCATTGTCTTGATATTGCATATCAAGATTAGTTTTTAGCCTAATTAAAGCTTCGATTTCTTCCTTAGGCCATCTTGATGAGCTCATATGAACGAAACTCTCGAAGTTATTATTTTTTTCCTGTTCTCTCACTACATCCTCTACAGGAATTATTTGGCTTTCTGGCAATCGCAAAGGAAAAACTTGATTCTCAGGCAATTGCACTGAGTTAGCTTGATCTGAGAACTTCTGCAAGAATGACAAAACTGCTGCATCTTTTGCTGCTGCAATTGATCTTTCCTGAACCAACAATTCGCGTTCTCTCTTAATCCTATCCAATTCTTGCATCTTCCATGCTTGCTCTCTTGCCATCCTATCTTGCTCAAACTTCTCTATTGTGTCCAGAAACTGCTTTTGCAAACTCTCTTGCTTCTCAATCACTTCCTTCATCAACCTCTCGAAAAACTCAGTTAATTTCCTTTTCTTCTTCTTCGTTCCTTCTGATTCTTCACTTGAAGTAGAGGTTGCTGAAGTAGAAGGATTATCTGTGAATTTTGTACCAGGGCTACAGATAGAATTTGGAATAGCACTTGTAACAAAATTTTCTGGGTTTACTGTGGTTGCAGCCATGGAAGTGTGAACTTTATCCGGGGATAAAGAAGATAGTAAAACGTGGTTGCTATCTAATGCTTCTAATTGTTCAAAAAATCTATAGAATTTTCCATTAGCCTTGCCGGATCTACCTTCTTTCGTTCTTCTATGGTACTTATAGATATTCTCAAACTTCTCTTTGCATTTCTTGGCACTTCTGTTATATCCAAGCTCACTCATTTTCCTGATAGCAACAATTATAATAAAGAAAAAGAAAAAAAAAAAAATTTATCCCACGGATTAACATCTATTCTTTTAACTTTGAATTAACCAATTAGCAATATCTCTAGCATAATTAAATAGCAAAACACACAATGATTGGAAGCTTATAAAACCCAATTCACACTAGCAAATCAAAAGCTGATGCACGTAAAAACCGCATACAAACTGAACAAAACACATAGAAAAACCATAATTTGGTTTCAGTTCCAAGTGAGCAAGTGATGTTGGCATCAAAGATTAATCACAAAGGTGAGAATTGGCCGAACAAGTTCCTATTTGCTAAAGAATTTTTCGAGAAAACTAGGAGAAAGAAAAATTTAACAAAAACTAACCTGGAAACATCTTCCCAAAGAGGAGCCTTGAGACCAGCCTCTCTAAATGCAACATCCATCTCAGACCTTATCTTTAACAAAGTCAAAGTCTCTTGCCGTGGCCACCGGTTACCAACTAAAGACCGGTCACCTTCTTCAGATTTCAGATCTCCGATGGCGGCGGCGCTTGAATTTTCCGGTGAGGTTGAAAATTCCATGTGCAGGAAAAAGTTACAGCCAAGAAAATTTAGGGATAAGAAAGGTGAATTATAGCTAGGGTTTGGGTTAAATTTATTTGGTTTTCAAAATTCTACTACTACTAGTACTAGCAGATTATTGAATATATGGTGGTGAATTAAGGGGATAAAGTAGGTGAGGTGAGAGTAATCAACACAGCTGATATTTTTGACATGGCAAATTTTAATTGGTTGACTAAAAAAATTAGATTGGATTCCTTAGTAAAAATTTTTAAATTTGTATTAAAATTAAATTAAATTATCTATTTTTTATTTAAATATATAAATTTTTAAAATTTTATCAATTTATGAATTTTAACTAAATTTTGGTGAGATTAAAAAAATTATACTGATTAAAAAATTGAGTTATCTATAGAAAAATATAACCATCATTATTTTTATTGAGATCTAAAATTTTAAAATTTAAATATCCCTTCAAGAACGATGTGTGTTTTAAAATTTTAGATATCAGCAAAAATAATAATGCTTTTATTTCTTTATATATGATTCAGTTTTCTAATTAATATAATCTTTTTTATTTCGCCGAAATTTTATGTTATGTTAATAGAGTTTTACCAAAATTTATAAATTGATAAAATTTTAAAAATTTGTGTATAAATAAAAAAAATAATTTAATTTTAATATAATTTTAAAAATTTAACAATTTTAATATTTATTTGAGAAATTCTTAACTTATATCAATAGATTAATTTAATAATATTAAAAAATTAAAATAAATAATTAAATATATATTGATATACTATTAAATTAATTTATAAATAATATAATAAATTAAATTAATTAAAAAATTTCTAATTTTTTATTTTTTATTTTGGATTTGTATGAAGCTGACCTTTTTATCTTGCTTGTTAAATTTGGTTAAGAGTTGGCCCACAAAACCCACCCTTTAGACTCATTTCACACTTTATTTTAAAATTTTAAATGTCCTTCCCAATTTCTAATGTTTATTCTTTCTTTTCTAACAATACTTTTTATTTTAAAGTATTATTTTATAAATAAAAAAATATTTAACACAATTTTTATTTCTAAAATTTAAAATGAAGAGTTAAATTTTATTTTCTATTTTAATTATAATTAATATAATTCCGCTTTCTAAATATGTTTTAATGTTTTTTTTTCTAAAAATATATTTATTTTTCTTAATAATAGAAATTATTTATTTTTTTAATAGATATTAATTTATATAGAACAAAGCAAAATAAAGAGTCTATTGAACTTATTAAAAAATTTTACTTATTTATAAGTATTTTATTCATTTTTCAGAGTGGTTATCTTTTTGTTTGCTGCAAAAATGTCAGAATGCGAGCGTGTCAAGAAATTAAAGTGTTTCCAATTTAAAATAAATTTTTTGCCTTGATTTCTAATCAATTAACTATAAATTTCTAGATTTTCTTGATAGTATACCTAAATTTAATTACTAATAAAAATTGGAAATATTGACAATGAATGAAAATTGAACTAGTGAGCAAAGAAAATAAATTGAATAGAGACAAAAACTAAAGAAAATGGTTTCACTAATGAAAATATTGTTGATTAACTACAATAAGCTAAACAAAAAGAATAGAGGTTAATGCTAAAACTTATGCAAAGTGATCTTGAATTGAAAATTAAATTTGAACAGTTGTTATCTATGTGTTGATTGGTTGATCTCCACATTCTCTATAATTGCTTCATTGCCCATGTTCCTAACCATTACTTAGTTCCTATTTTTTTCTCAACTCATCAACTGTCAGTAATGCTCCACCTCTTCAGAAATTTATTTTTACTGCAATTTTTCAAAATATCTGATCACTATATAAACTTGGGTTCTAAATTTTTCAATGGGTTGGGACTTTTTACCCAACTGGACCAATAATAAAAATATAGTGTAAACAATTTTCTCCCTCATACAATGTGGGAATGAGCCCTACTGTATGGATATAAATTTCTCTCTAGGCCTTTTTCTCTCTAAACTTAGAATTCAAAGGCGAGAGAAGAAAATTACAGTAATTGAGAAGAGAAACTCAATTAAATTCAAATTTAAGCATCTCTCCTCCCAAAATCCAAAAACTTAATTTCTTTCAAAACCCAATATTTTCTCTCTATCTTCTCAACAAAACTCATTTCTTTATCTTAGCATTTTCGACCACAAGTCTTCTTCAAACTATCAAAACTCATTTTCTCCCTTAGGGGTTTTCGGCCAACACCCTAAACTCCCCTCTTTTCCTTCAACTTATTCTTCTCCACCTTCTCCGTCTTTCACAAACCTACCAAACTCATCTTATTTCAATATTTTTGGTCAAAATAGCTTTCAAAATAAAAAAAAACCCGACTTCTCAAACCCAATAGTCACTGCTCCTCAAGAAATCCAGTCACTTGCGACATGATACTCGCCACAGACACTATTCAAAGCCACCGAGGAGTCAAGACTTCACTGGCCATTCACAACACTTCACCTTTCGCCGCATCCAAGAGCTGCTAACACCCAAACCAAGGAAACCCAAATCACATCAAATCCACTCTCCACCATATACTCAATTATTTTACAATTATTGTAATTTTTGGCTCTAAGGATTTGTTTAGACTTGTAAAAATTGACTGAATATGATTCTACAAAATTTTTGGACATTTTCTTAGTGATTATTTGTAATACATAATTCTCAACTCTCTACCTCAGTGATTAAGCTTTCTGTTAAATTTTTTTTTTCCAAGCCTACACTAAAAAGAAACTCAGAGATAAATCCGACCCTCTAGCTTTCTTGATATTGCACCTATGCTCTAAGCTTGCTATATAATAGGACTAGAACTTTTTCTTGGTAGAGAAATCCCTTTGAATTGGCTTGAGATAAATTTTGGCCTCAAAATAATTAATTCGGCCTAGGGAATGAGTATAATGAAATTTCTTGTAAAATAAAAATGAATTTTTGCCTATTGCCTGCTTAATTTTCTAGGTTGGAATGATTATGTCTAGCCTGAAATTTGTAAATTTCGGTTTTGTTGGGTAATGAGGGATTATTTGGCCTGAAGAATTAATTTTTGCCTAGGAAGTGTGGTTGTTTTAGTTAATTTTATCTGATGCTTGACTAGTCTCTAGGGTAAAATGACTGTGTCATAGCCTGAAACTTGCATATTTTGGCTTTACTGGGTAAAGAGTGATGAAAAGATATTTTTCGAGCCTGAAAGAGTTGACTTCAGCCTAGAGAGTATAATTACCTCAATGAATTTCATTTGATGCTTAACTAGTTTCTAGGCTAAAATCCATAAAATTGGGCTTTGATGTGTCAGGGGTGATGAAATAGATATTTTTGGCCTAAATCCAATGGAATTTGACCTAGGAAATGTTTAGAATTTACTAGGCTTTTACTTGTCACTGGTACATATTTAAAAATGACATTAGAGGGCTAAATCAAATACCTGAGTTTTTATTTGCAACTAATGAATATCTAATATAGATAATGTTTCAAAGTTACTGAAGCGAAGCAATCATCATTTGCTGGTGACAGCATCAGGTGACTTCATCAGCAACTCTCCAGCAACACATCAAGGTAATTCCTCTCTTTTGGTTGATGCCGATGATGAGCTGGTTTGCTCCTTTGAGTATTGTTGTTGCTTGTGGTGGCTTAAGGAGTATACTTGATGTGTCTGCTATGTTGAATTGATGATGGAAATCACATAACACTTGTATAGAATATACTACAACCATGCATTTGCATTGATGTATTAAGATAATATTGAGCCAACCTCCAATACTTGATGACTAATTGAAATTGACATCACTGAACACAAACACAGTAGGCACCACAACCATCCATTGCATTAGTGGATCAAGGTGGCACTAGGCCTACCTCTGGATATGCTTGTTGATGGTTGATGACTGTGAAATATTTGTGAACTTTGATTGAGACCAAAGAAAAGTGGCCATAGGGCATACTTTATTAATGATTTTTTGCAGGTCCATGATAATATTTTGTTTATTGATATAGTGACCTTTAGGCCTACTAAGAAAAAAAATCTATTTAGCTCAGTACTTTTCTGTCTAAGAGAGCAACTAGAGAGGCCGTTTGAGTTGGCCAATTCTCTGTTTCCTCTTGCCTTTTCTCAGCTGCTCTTTGCCTTATAACCTCCTCTTCTGAGTTCTTATTAGTTTATGGGGAAATTTCCTATATTAGACTTGGTGTTATTTTTGGCTTGCTAGTACTGGAGGCAGCACCATGAATCTCCTCGTGGTGAGCAATCTTTCTTTAAGGGTTGAATTTCTCCTAGAGCTTTGGTGCTCTCTAGGTACTTGCCTTCTAGAACTTAGAATTGGAACAGTTCTATCTCTCCCTAGTGAGTAACTAATCCCCAGCGCTTTCTTTCCAGACATCGGCCCTAGGTAAGCTTGATTATTCCCTCTGTACCTTAGAGAATATCTACTCCCTAGCTCATTTCTCTCAAGGGTAAACCTTCAATCCTTTTTTTGTACCCTGGTGAGTGTCTTCTCCCTAGGACTTTTCCTTCAAGAATTAGCTTTAGGTAGGCTTGAACCTTTTGTGCACCTGATGCTTTGGATTTTCTTGCATGAGCAGCTCTTTAGGAACTCAAATCTTTCAATTTTTTGGATTAGGTAATAACCTTTTTGTTTCTCTTCTTTTCTTAGAATCCACAAAGGTTCTAAGGTTAAAAGTCATTGTATTCATTGAAGCCACAGGGGAAATGGATCTTCATCAATTACCATGGTCTCTTCCTCTGCTTCTATATCTATTGGTGATGGTACTAGTACTAGTACTGGTGCATATACCTACATCAAAGGTAAATGAGGATGTTGTTCCCTGTTCATACCTAATTAATAGGGCATATGTGAGCTACCTCCCAAGCCTAATGTGAGGGGTAGTAGTTCTCCATAGACTACAAGTTGATTGCCAGGATTAGTAGCACTGGTGCGACCTTCGGCTCCAGAGCCTGAAGTTCTTTCTTCTCTGAAGTGAGGAGTGTATTGTGCCTAATTATGAAATTGTGAGTGGTGGAAGCCACCTGCTTCACAGTTATTGATCTCGAAGTATTACTCTCCGAGTTCATTAAATGGTTGCCTAGGGACAAGATCTTGCTTGGACTCAACCACCTGTTGCTTTGGTTCTCCCATGATTCCAGTTGCTATTTTCTCTTGGAAGATGGAATGTTGAGTTAATTCTTCAGCAATGGCTCTAATATGGTTCGTTGTTTGTTTAGCCATTTGCATTGAATACTCGGCTATGCTAGTTTCAAACTTTTGAACGAATTCCTCCATCATAAACCTGAGCACATCAGAAAAGTTAGAAACATCGGTATGTAGATTGTTACTTAATACCTGAGGTCCTGACGGACTTTTGCTTCCCGTTAAATTTTCAATTTGCTCTACCATGTGCGGAACTCTTTCTTTCTGCTCTCTTGTTGGAGCAACAGATCCTGAGCCCTGAGACTCCATAGAATTCTTACTTTTAATTTCAATAGGCATATAGTAACAACCAA
This sequence comes from Balakata baccata, assembly GCA_949630135.1. Lineage (NCBI taxonomy): Eukaryota > Viridiplantae > Streptophyta > Magnoliopsida > Malpighiales > Euphorbiaceae > Balakata > Balakata baccata. The sequence goes on from CATIWF010031726.1 coordinate 10,061, forward strand.
AAGGTCCCACTAGGCGTGCCAAATTTATGTTTGCTACAAAAATGTCAGAATGCGAGTGTGCCATGAAATTAAAGTATTTCCAAACTAAAATGAGTTTTGTGCCTTGACTTCTAATCAGTTGATTATGAATTCCTAGGTTTTCTTGATAGTATACCTAAATTTGATTACCAATAAAACTTAAAAATATTGACAGTGAATGAAAATTGAACTAGTAAACAAAGAAAATAAATTAAACAGAGACAAAAACTAGAGAAAATGGTTCACTAATGAAAATATTATTGATTAACTACAATAAGCTAAACGGAAAGAACATAAGCTAATGCTAAAACTGATGCTAAGTGAACTTGAATTGAAAATTAAATTGGAATAGTTGTTGTCTGTGTTTTGATTGGTTGATCCCCACATTCTCCACTTTCTCTATAACTGCCTTTCTTTCTACATTCCTAGTCAGTACTTAGTTTCCATTTTTTTCTCAATTACTCAACTGTCAGTAATGCTCTACCTCTTCAGGGATTTATTTTTACTGCAACTTCTCAAAATGTTTTATCACTTCATGAATTTAGATTCTAAATTTTTCAATAAACTTGGACTTTATCCAACTGGGCTAATAACAAAAATATGGTGTAAACATTTTTTTTTAATGAAACTTTTCACATTTAGATAAGATGAAAAATTATATTTATGTAATTTTGCACTTTATATAAAATTAATACTTTATATATGATTTTTCCAATTGACTATTGATATGTTACAATAACCTTTTCTGAATTTTAAACAATAATTTTTGATTAAGTGATTATCATTTATATTTTAAATTGAACAACGGAAATTGTGTGCATATAATTTTCATACCAACTTAAAAAAAAGGTATAAATTTAAATACCATTTTTTTAAAGACAAGAAATAAAAATAATAGAAATCAAATGACAATATAGCAAGCAAACAAAGCACTCACTATATATCGACTCAATTCCACCTTTAAAACTTAATTGCCCATTAAATAAAGGCATATAATTGGCTAGTATTGTTATACCATTTTTAATAGTACTTTTTATTTAACAACCAAGAGATAACTTTATTTATATTTTCACTTATGAATTTTGTTGAAGATTTCAGATTCGAGTCTCCTTGCTATCATTTACCAATATTAGTAAGAGTTTAATACATTTATAGTGTGTATTAGATATGAATAATAGGGGGTACGAGATTCGTGGATATCCGTTTAAATCATAATGGATAATCATATTACGGTTTTGGGACGGGTACGAGTAGAGGTCATCGAGTATCTGATAAACCCGATTATATATATATATATAAGATTTATTTTATTGTAATTTATAAAATATAATGATATAATTAATTATTTTTTTATGTTGTTGAATTAAAAATGCAGTGGAAGTTGAAAATTTGAAATATAATTTTTATCATAATGTAGAATATTTAAATTTTATTGTTTTAATGTTATTTTTATACAATTTGATGAATTATTTTAATTTAAATGTATTGAATTTTTATTTTGTTTGTTTTATTTGATTTTGTAGTAATTTATAATAGATTATTTGTAAATTTTTAATTATTTATTTAGTTTGAATTTTATTTTATTTTAAATTTTTTAATAATAATTAAACGGGTAATACTAATAGGGTTTGAAACGGGTACGAGTAAGTGTATATATAATCGAGTTCGGGTTCATGTAGGACATTTTTTACGGGTACCTTACCCGTTGCCATCCCTAGTATTATGAAATGACTACTTCCTATTATTGTGTGTCATAATAAATAAATAATAAAAAAATACCTTTTATTTAAATAAATATTTTAATATAATAAAAAACATCTTAGTAAACATGTCAAATAGATTCTTTAATTTTACTTTATGACTTTTATTATACACCAATAAAAATAGAAATTTAATATTCATCAATTATATTTCTTGATTTAATTATTTATAAATTTCTTTTATATTTTTAATATTTACGCAAATTTATATCTTATATTTTTTAGAAAAATTACTATTTATCCTTAAGATTTAATATAATACACTAATATTCTCTGATATTTAAATATTGTATTATTTTTTCTTTATATTTTATCATATTATACTAATATATGTCATTCAATTATGTTTTCTTTTAGAAAGATATTAAATTGTGGTGAAATAACAAAAAAAATATTTTTATCCTATGAAATTTGACCTATTGTATTAATACTTCAAGAGGTTTTATATATTATATTATTATCCCTAAACTTTGACCTATTATACTAGTACTTTCTAAGAAAAAAACTATTTTTTATAATTTAATAGAAGAACTATATAATTTAACGAGATAAAATAAAAGAGACAAATAACATAATTTTTAAACCTTATAAAAATATTAATGTAATATGTCAAATATTGGATACATAGTAATTTTTTATATTGTATTTGCTGACTTTTTTTAAAAAAAAGTTTTCTAAATTTGTTAATAACTCCACCGTGGTTTTAAATATCATTCAATACGTTATGTATTTGCCATTACCTAATGCTTTTAAGGATTTTGATATGGTACAAAATCAATATATTTTTGCTAATTGAAAATAATAATGTAATACCATTGTATTGTCTATTACGGAATTATACAAACGTTACATAATGATTAGAAAATTAATTTTTTAAATATTAATAAATAATTGGATGTAAATTTAACTCTTTTAAATTAAATTATTATTAATTAAAAATACGCATGTAAAATTAAATTATAAATTTTCAATATACTGTTATTATTTAAAAATTTTAATAATTAAAAGTTTATTGGTTTAGACTCTAGTCATTTTAATAATAAAAATACAAAACTTTCATCATTTTTTTAGAATTTTTATTTCTTCTCAAATTTTTTTTTATATTTGATATTTTCTCATCTAAATAAAATATTACTGATCCTCTACGATATTATTTTTTGTAATGATTATGTAACTTTATAATTATAATTTTTAATTTAATTTTTGTATTGTTTAGTTTTGTACATAAATTTCTGTATTCAAATGGTGGTTTTATCATCATATCTAATAAAATATCTTTGTGAAAAGTTAAAATATTATTTTATAATAAAATTGTTTAGTTAATAGTATTTATTATATCTAGATCAGGAAATTATTACATAATTTATATTTTCTAAATAAAAATAATATTTATATAAATATTTGTTATTCCAACATACTCTATATTAAATTTTATTATTTATTTTCTTATTAATGTAGATAATTTTATTAACTATTTTTTAAATTTTATAATACAAATAAATAATATGATCAAATTCAATCCAATATTATTTTATCAGTTATAAAACCGTTATTTAAAACCATAATTCCACCGCTATTTCTTGGGAATTTCTTTAGGGGCTTCCATTAGATTGTCGAGGCTTCACATTCAGTCCACCCGTATACGCGCGTATATATATATATATATATATGTTGAGGAAGTGCGTGCTGCAAGTTGAAGAGTCGAAGCAGAAGAAAGATGGGAGTGACCAAGGAACAAGTTGAATCTACTTTGAAATCAAAATTGAATCCTTCATATCTAGTGAGTTTTTTCTTTTTCTTTTTTCCCCTAATTTCAAATTTTTTGTAGTTTACTGTTGTGCTTTAATTCTTTTTTTTTTTTTTTGTTAGTCTGTTGATGATGCTATTCACTTTCATTGAATTGAAAATTTAGCATCTCGGTTTATTTGTATGATTTGATATTGATTGGTCTTGGTTTCCTTATTGCCCAATCATGACGTAAGTTGGTTGTGCCTGTGATTCTTTGCCCTAATACCAATCGCACCCTATTGCAAAATTTAAACATTTTTTACCTAACTGTTTGTTTGTTTTTAGGGAATTGGGCGGAAAAGAAAATAAAAAGAACAGAAATTCTCGTGTCTAGTTGCTAGGTCGAGAAGGGAAATTTTCAATTTTCAATGTCCTTTAAACGTAAGCAGGGAAATTGCACCAGCCACCTATTTAATAACCAAACAAGCAAAGTATTGATATGCTGTGCCCTTTCCCTCCTTCAAGCTAATTGATAAAAAGAAAATATGTTAATCCAGCCTGATTTATTACTTTGGAGTTTGGACTGGTTAATGTTCAGTCCAGCGCCGTGGTTCTTTGGCTGGTTTTTGGGTTTTGAAAAATTTCTTGAAAGGGTTATTAAAAAACAAAACTTGAACTTATACTAGAGAAAACTTTATCCTTTGTGCTTTGGAATAGATTGAACAGGAAAAATTGAAGTCCTTTAGGTTCTTAATGCGTCAAGTTCATATTTGTAGAATTATATTCATTTCAGCATTCACATTGTTGTTGCCCTCTCCTTAGTTTAAGTGGCAGAGACTGTTTTGCATCATGTATCATTTGGCAAGAGAGGCCAGCTATTGTTGACTAATTTCAGCTTTCTTGAACGCTATTGTTGGATCATTGTTCTGGCTTTTGCCTTTTTGCTTAGGAATGCTTGGGAGAGAAAGTGCATGATCTGCACATTCGCTTCTTTTTGGTTTGTCAAATTGAGCTTTGCGTTGAGTCAGCTTAGTTAAAAACGAGAAATACAGGATATTATAGGTCAGGTTCGCGCTTACGAACATCGTTATACTCTCACCAACTAGTTTGGAATAAGGTTGAGTTGAGCTGATAATGTATTACTATGAATATTTTTTCCAAAGAAAATTCTTCTCATGGTCATTAAAAGATATATTATGTGGAGTTACAGGTAGGCACACTGATATTTCTATGGACAATTTCTAATTGATTCATCAAATCTAAGTTTGGATGAAACAATCCCTGAGTATTCTTTCACAGAGGTATCAAACAGTATTCAACTTATTTACTTTTCAGGAGTTGTCTAACATAATTCGGTCTTCTGAATTTTTGCACCAACTTACAAAGGCACTTGTAAGTTGGGGCATCAAACAGTATTCAATTTCTATTGATAATCTTATTTACTGGGGAATAAGTCCTTTGTGAATATTTGGAATTTTTTTTTAAATTATTAGCTATTGGGTTTATGTAACACCTTCATATGAGTGAGGTTCATGAGTAAGAGTTCTTTTTTCGTGTTCCTAATTTTTCTGTTCAAATTGTTATAGACGTGCATCATATATTTAAATATATGCTTATACACCTTTGTCTTTGTTAAACTAATTCTGGTTTTGTGTTTCCAGGAAGTAATAGACACATCTGGAGGGTGAGTTTGTTCATACTGTCAACTGTTTAAAATATTTCATATCTGATTGCTTACTTTAATCTTTCTTAGATGCTGATGATATTTTATATGGTGTCAGTTGCGGTGCAAGCTTTGCAATTGAAATTGTTTCGGAACAATTCGAAGGCAAGAGGTTGCTGGATCGACATCGACTTGTCAATGCTGCATTGGAAGAGGAGATGAAACAGATTCATGCTCTCTCAATAAAGAAAGCTGTGACCCCAGCTCAGTGGAAGCAACAACAGGAGTCTGAAAAATCTGCATCTGCTGCTTAAATTATGTTTCCAGTCT
>CATIWF010031742.1:0-69887 GCA_949630135.1 Balakata baccata
TTTGGCCTAAAAGAGGCATGTTGATGTCTTGTTAGGTGATATAGAGGGTGGTGGTAACCCCCAAAGGGAAGACCAAGCTTGAGGGCTTAAGGTTTTTGAGGCTCCATTTGAGGTTAGTACATATATGCATGTTTATTCTTAAACTCATATCATTTGCATTTTTGAAATGGTGGTTGTTATATCTTGTGATGGTGATTGACATAATATTGATATTGGAAATGATAATTATGATGATTTATGACTATTGAGGATGTCTATGAATTTAATCTAATTTTTGGTGAACTATTTGTGATGTTGCTGGAATTTTGTGGAATAGCCTTGATTCCTTTAACCATAAGTCATGTTATATAATTCAGATTCTTATGAAACTAGCTGGAAATAAAACTATATACATAGAGCTACAACTTTTATGAAGAACATGGATTCGAATTCTGTTTGTAAATAGGCCAAAAATGGGTTACAAATGTCGGATATGGAGCTGTCCATAATATCCTGGGCAAAATTTCAATGAACAGCTTGTGATGTTTGAGCTATAACTTATGCTATAAAATTAGGATATATGTGATTTTTGCTACATATGAAAGCTAAGACATTAAGCTAAAACTTCTTAGAATACCATGAGTTATAATTCAGTTCCTAAATGAGTGTTAATGCATTCCAATATTATGGTAGAAATTTGATTGGAAAGAAATATTAGGAATTTGGTCTCATAAATATTGTGTGATATACATATATGTTAAATTGTTGGAATTTTCTTTCTTTGCATATAATTATGTATTTTATATGAGGTTTGTAAGCTCTAGTAAGGCAAATTATGTCATATGACATGCAAGTATGGAATGAGATAAAATTATAACCTATTGTGTTGAAATAAATTATGAATATGTATAATTGCCTATTCCTCTTTACAAGGACAAGACTTAGAATAGATGGCATGCCATTGAGGGTCTTTTACGGTACCTAGGAAATTTCTATATGATTCTTAATTATTGAACAAGGCGGTTTAAGCTCGGAGAGCACTCTTGTCCATTATGCTAACAACTTAATCATGTTATTAAATCAAGGTGGCTTAAGCTCGGAGAGCATCCTTGACTCAAGCTCGTGACGAGTATAATTATAGGAATACACAGACAGGTGAATAGGGTGGCTTAAGCTCGAAAAGTGCTCCTATTCACAACCCGTTATCCAGCTAGTCCGATTTTTGAGTAAATGGTCTATTGGCTAATTAAATAAGTTGATTAAATAGAATTAACTACTTGTTACATGATTATTGAATATTTTATGATATGTGACATAAGAATGTATAATGTCTCTAGATTCAGCTGACTATGAATAATTTATGGTTAATTGTTAATATAATCGACATATTCATCTTGATTGTCATTTTATTGAAATATGTACATAATTTAATAATATGAGACAAATATGCTATGTATGTTATTAAATGATTACATGATTTTGGGCAAATATATATTGTAGTATTTTAAATGTATATTTTATATATGCTGAACATTATTTTGGTATTAGCATAAGTATACATGTGATATGTCATCTCATAGTTGCATGAATTTATATGCATATATGTACCATAAAGCATTAGGTTGCTTAGCGTGTGGGTGTTCTTGCACGCAGGTTTGGATTCGGTAGATAGAGAAAGTTGACTAAAGAGAAGAAAGTCCATCAGAGACCACAGTGCAGACCTTTGGGGTCGGTGATATCATGACATTTTTATTTTTGTCATATGTCATATGGGATATGAGTGGTTGATTTTGTATATGTCTATTAGATGAAAGAACATGTATTTATATATGATACAATTCTGTAAACACAGGCCAGTTTAGGCTAAACTGAATTTATTTTATTGGATAAATGATAGTTTTATGCATGATATAAGATATGAACTAATATGTTAAAATGGTAACATGAAACATATTTGTATGAAAGGATGTTAAGAGATAATAATATAAGGAAAAGAAAAAATTTTAAATTTTCACAAATTTTCAATAACGAAAAATCTATAACACTTGCTTATATAGTTGAGTTAATCTTAATTATATAAGAGGGTATTACACCTGTCGTGAAAAAAAGATAGGAGTTTATGCCTCCTTTTTGCACATGTCATTTTGGACAACCAGCGCAATTGAGTTTTTTCGCCTGTTGTTGGTGACTAGCGCAAATGCTTTTGCACCTGTCATCCAAATCGACAGGCGCAATTGAGTTTTTTTTGCATGTCATTCAAAATGACAATTACTTTTGAGCTTTTGCACCTGTCATTCAAAAACAACATACACATCTACTTCATTATTTACGCTTGTCGTTTTGATACCAGTCACATATGTTTTTTTTATTGCTACTTTTTTATTTAGCGACCACAAAAAATATTATGCAATAGCACTTTTTGTACTAGTGATAAAATTTATATTATGATTTTTTTAATGTGATATGATGTGAATATGAAATTGTTGTTAGTAATTTTGATCTTATTGGTGTATATGGATATATAATACATATGTTAACATATAATATTAATAATTCGCAATCAATATATATATATATATATATGAGTAGTGTTGAAAAGGAAATTGTAATAGCAATAATAATAATATCAACATTAATATCAAAACCCTAATATATTTAGCCTTGAACTAGAATAGTGAATAATGTGCACAATACGATCTTAATACCGGTGATGATACTATTATTTAAAAGTCGGTAATGATACTACTATTTTATACTGGCCGATAATGACAATATTAAATAGGCTGATAATGATAATATTAAACAGGCCAGTAATGACAATATTAAACAAGCTGGTAATAACAACCCTATATTCCTATTAATTAGTTCAGACATGGGTATTATGGATTGGACCAGAACAAAAATATTATAATAATAATAATAGTAATAATAATATTATAAGTAAATTAAATAGTGGTAAGATTATTGTATATATGTTGAATGTGAAATAATTATTTATATGTTGCATGAAAGCTATGATGGTATATGTACTTTCTTTTATGGTATATGTTTTAGAATAAATGTGGTTACATATATAAAGTAAAACGTTTAACAATGAAATTTGCATGAACTAAATATAAATATGTATTTAAATATCAAATGCATATTCAATGTTGGTTTATAAATTGAATAAGATAAATAAATAATTTGGATATGATTTGTGATGAATAATTTGGGCATGATTTGAATTTTTGAAATAATATAAAATGTGTTGAAGACTTGTTGATTCAGACTATGTAAGTGTTTTGTGTGTTTTTCTTATAATTTGAGAGTATAATTAAAGCATATTAATATCTTTTAATTGGTCAAATATGATGGATTGTCATGTAATGACATGATTTTAACTTCGTGATTAATTAGTTGTGCAAATGTAAAACTAAAATTCAATATGGTGAATAAATATACATGTGATGGAAATAAAAAAAAATTATTTAAAATAGTAAATGAAAACTAATTAAATTAAAATAATATATAGAAATTAATTAAATGACATAATGAACAAGATAAGAGTTAATTGTATGATATAACATAAATTTATTTATATGTATTTTGCAGGACATTAAATATAAACAAATTATATAGTAAGTTAAATTAATAAATGAGATATATGCTGTCAGAAAAATACGATACCCTCATATGAGATACTATGTTCATTCTTTTATGACATATGCATTATTACTATGATACTTGATATGAAACATATGTCATACATTTGTGTGACTGCATATGATAACTTAAATACTTATATGTATCACTAAAATAGAGATAGCTTAGCGTATATTTTTTTTATGCAGGAAATAAAGCTTGTAAATATTAGAACTTAAAGCTAATCCAGAAGAGGTCGAGCCCATATTAGATGAGACACTGAAAACTCGACCATTGGGTCGGTTAATTTACACTTTTATTTTGATTTTAATCATGCATTTGAGTTTAGATAATATGTCTTGTATATGAAATAAGAGTATATTTCATAAATAAAAATATTTAAAATGTGAAAGATAATTATATCAAGTAATATGTATGTGCACAATATGAGGTAAGAAACAAATTAGAAAGAATGTCTAATATCATATAAAAAATGAATTTAAAAAGACATGTTTAATATGATATACACAGGTAACTAGAAATGATAATGGAGAAAAATTTTAATTCGGACAAAGTTAGTTAGTTATGTGGCATTCCACTATATGATAAGATTATTTCTATTATAAAGGTAGAGTGTTACGTAGAAGTTCTCTGAGTGTTTTTTGGTATGTGGAGACGGCTAGGATTTTGAATGAATGAAAACGATGAAGTGAAATCATGTTTATATAGAGCTGTTGTCCGGTATTGCGAGCGCAATCCTTAAATTGAGATTGAGATTATGCTCTGTTCAACTTTCATGAAATTAAGCCAATTTTGATCCATTTTATATACTTACTTTTAATTACCATAATGCCATTTTTATGCCACATTACTTATAGACCTTACTTTGTAGGCGTTAGAATAATTGTTAATCACTATAAGTATTTATAAATTTAAATTTAAGTCATATATATATATTTATATATTATTAATGTGACTAATATTCTGTGTATCAGAATATATTTATCCCTTCAAATTCATTTTTTTAAATGAAAATAGCCAAGATAAAACAAGAGAAAGTGAAGGAAATAGAAAATGATTGTAGTACCGCTCATCATGGGTGGAACTACAAGGTGAAGTGAGGTAAGTTAATAATTCAAAAAATTACATATATTCTCATAAATACAGTGCTCATTCATCATCTCCGCAAATTAGTAGTTTCCATTTCATTCACAAATATATACTCCTTTTGTATCGTATACAGATTAAAAAAATTAGAAATATAATACTGAATTTTTTCCTTATATGCCACTAGGACAAATTAAAAAAAAAAAAACTCATGCCAAGCTGCAATATTAATTAATTGAGCTACATTAGTAGATTAATATCAATATCTAAAGCATAGAGGTGGGTCAAAGGAAGTGAAATGAGACCTTTGAAAAAAGTAGAATTTGTATTAAGAAAATTTGGATGCAAATTATATCATGGACTTAGTCCATAGAGTATTATGGACTAAACACGTGTGAGAAAAATAATAAAAATACGGTGACATTTTTGTAAATAAAACAAACTTATACAGATTTGTTTATTGATATATATTCATGATGTGCTCAAATTAAGTATTCGCAATGTAAAATGGTAAGACACCTCCGATGTCGATCTTTCAAGGAACAGTTCGGCTTAACTCTTAACTACCTTAAATTGTCAATGGAAACGCAATGATGCTACTAAACATTCTATTCAGTTTTGATGGTGTGGAGATTAACTAATGAATATTTGAATAAATTTACTATGAGACAAATAAACTTGATTGAATTACTTATGAGATTTAACTATGTATTTAGTTCGCATATTATTTGTAATTCCTATCTCCCAATCTACGAAGCACAATGAATCAAGATTCTTACGGCTTATGCCTTAAGTCGCTAACTACCCAAGCTAATGGCGTAATTAACGTTCAACCCAATTTTTAGGATAAGTTACAGATGATTCGTCTAATAACTCACTCTTAAGATATCAATTCTAAATCAAATAGATGGTGACCAATCATATATTCAACTTAAAACTTCATAAGCATAATTAAAAATGAAAAGAATCAAATATCAATAAAAATTAAAGGGGAAGTTCATACATCCTAATGGCTACTAAATACCTAACAAAAACTTTAGCCAAGCATGACTTTAACTATTGTCAAATTAATTCCAAGGTTAAAACTAAACAAACTACAACATAAGAGAATGGAAATTGAAACTCCCTTGAAATTGATTAGCTTGAACCCCTCTTGAATGGCTGGTCTCCAATCCTCAAAAGCTCCAAGCTTGACAACTTCAATGGTGAATAACCCCTAAACGTAATCCACATTGATAAAACAAGATGAGATGGCTTCCAAGGTCTCTTCCACTACGCAAATCTCCAAAGAAACAATGCAAAAATGTAGAAATTTCAAAACTCTTCAAATCAGTCCCCAAAACGTATTTTAAATCCTAGGAAATCTAAGATGAATTCTACTCTAATTGAGACTATCTTTTCCACTCTCAAAGGTAATAAATAATTATAAACTTTTATTCTTAACCAATTAAAATTAGAGTCTTTAAAATGAGCTCACACTACTGCAATATAGAGTTCCATTCACACAAGATTTTAAAATTCCAGAAATCCACACGGTCGTGTAGATCCACACGCCCTTGTGGATTTGTCTTCCTTTCTTCATGTCTGCATCTACACTGCCATGTGGATCTACACTCCCAAACTTTAAATCTACACTCCCACATCAGAATGGTGAGAGTGTTAATCCACACTTCCGTGTGGATTTGTTTTTCATCCAAATACTCAAATCATCTAATTTGAGTAAAACTTCTTATTTTTCCTATATCAAAAGATAACACCAAATTACATATTTTTCCAACAATAAACATAAATTAAAGGCATAAAAACACACAATCTAATCTAGAAAATACTATAAAATATGAATTGATCAATTTATTAGTTTATTGATAAAAATTCATTTTATTTTAAAACAAAATTAACAGTTATTTTGTATTTTTTTTCGTTTTCAGATGTTATTCGTTTCGATTTATTATTTTTCTGCGTTTTATCTCAATTTTTTGTTATATTTTGAGTTTTTTTTGAAGATAATTCAATGAATTCATACCTACAAATCAAAACACAAAAAATATCCATTAAATTAAGTAAACACAAATAAAATGAACTTGCATTAATATAAGAAATGAATATTTATCAATAAATTAATGAGCATTTTTCAATAAACTAATGAACTCTTAATTCATTTATTACGAACCTTTTTAGTTTATTTGTAATGAATTTTTTCATTAAATTAACGAGCTTGTACTTTATTTGTAATGAACTTTTTTTAATGAACTAATGAACATTTTTCAAAAAACTAATGAACCTCTAATTCGTTCGTAATGAATATTTTCAGTTTATTCATAATGAACATTCTCAATAAAGTGAATAAAGTGATGAAATTTTATTTTATTCGTGATGAACCTTTTTAATGCTCTAATGAATATTTTTCAATAAACTAATGAACCTTTAATTTATTCGTAATGAACATTTTTTCAGTTTATTTCTAATGAACTTTCTCAATAAACTAAAGAACTATTATTTTATTTTTAATGAACTAATGAACTTTTTTCAATGAACCTTTATTTAATGACATATGATGAATATTTACAAAAATGCAACTATGTGATTAATAGCTGTGTAAGTTTGATTTATTTATAAAATTGCCACCATCTCTTACACGTGTAATGGATTTAGTTTATAATGCTACATGGACTAAGTCGAACCTATAATAATTCAAATTTGGAAAAACTAATGCCAAAACTCATGGTTCATCAGCTAAATCAGAGTAGGCAAGAGCAGATGAGCTAGCCCATACTTTCATATATTTTTTCCTCTTTTTTTTAGTGAAATGATGCATATATATTTTTTAACTACTGTAAAAAAATTTTTACGACAAGACGAAGGAGTCATGAGACTAAGGAAAGGCCTGGGCCACCCCGTGGTAATGAAACAAAAACTTCAAATCACACCGTTTTACAAACCCTAGCTCTTCTGCAACACCCAATCAAACCTGAAACCATTCCCACCACCTCTGCTCGCCTGTCCTCCTTCATCTCCATCCACTTCACCGCATTAACTTCCGATACGATGAACTTCCATGCCTTCTTCTTCCCGCACGGAGAAGGATTTATCAGATTCATACAAGGGGGACGACAATACTAAGGTTTTACATTTTTTGTTTCAGTCGTGACTTCATGGAAATGCCCTTGTTAATTCCCTAGAAATCAAGACTTCTTGCCCGTATTTTCCTCCATTTTTATTTTTTTTAATTTTGTATTCGTGATTTTGGGGGGTTCATTTTGCAATTCCATGCAGAAAACACCCAGTGGAAAGGCACCAAATAATCCGAAAGGTGGGCCTGCATTAACTTAAGATTTTCTCTTTTTTCTTTTTTTTGTCCCTCTCGTATTTCTCCAAATTTCTCTTTGGACAGAGATGCACATGTTTTTATATGGTTCAGTAAAGCTCATAATATTTAATTTTAAAAACAGGATGGAATTCAACTCGAAGGAAAACATTCAGAGAAATAGAAAAAAGGTTAGTCCAAATATGATCACTTCTATTTTATTTTTTTGGCTCCTTTCCACAATCATTCTGCACATACTCAACCCTTTTCATTATCAAATCTAACCCTTTTTTCCTGTCAGCAAAGGTCATAAGCTTATAACATCATATTAGCTAAATTTCTAAATCCACAGCTCCTACAGGAGACACGCCCTTTTACAAACACACAATTGTTACAGTTAAACCTTCCCTAGTCTGCTCTTATGAGCCTTATATTATTTAGAATTGAAGTACACTCTAGCTTCTTTAAAGGATATTTTGTATGTTTTGTTTTACTGGCTTTAATGAACACAGACGCGCACACACAGTACACACACGCATCTATATATTTATAAACCTACCATGAATAGGAGTTAATTAGTCCGTGCATTTGCTCCTATGCTTATGTTGGCAATCCAAAATTTTCTGCTCCTCAATTTAGAAACTAGTAATACTTGCATTTCAATTTTGTATGCCTACATTTGTAGAGTGAATGCATGAAATAAATTTACCTTCTTTTATCAATACATATAAACTGGATGTTAATTTATCAATAGCCTGCACATCAAAACCGAATATAAAGCATTTGATAGTCTTGAACAATTCGCTCTAGACATCAATATGCTTGCATTTATCTTAGCAAGTCATGCTTTTAATTGTTTCTTGACCATCACAATCTAGTATATGGTCTCTAAGGATTAAAAGGTTGGCTGTTAGTTTTGCTGACGCATGGTCCCAACTACTAACCACAAGTTAAGCTGCCACAAACTACCACAATAAGCTGTAATTTTTTCCACCATGTTAAGCAGAAATGAGTTTAGGTAGTTAATATCCCTTTTTTTATAAGCATGAGCTGGGTATTTCATAGTAGATGGTTTCAATCTCTAAGTAAATACATAAAGTGATAACTAAAGCATGTAATGTTTATGGTGGTACTCAGTCCACATTTATGATAGAATTAACAGGGTTTACATTTCTTTTCTCCATCTGTAGTCCATGCTACGCTTATCATCAAAATTGCTCTCATGCTAATATTTAGCCCATCCTTCCACCCAGTTGTTAGGATTGCAGTGCATTATTTCATCAGTGTTTATATGCCACCTGCATTAGTAGATAAAAGCTTCCACTCTTTTGGAGAAGATGAGCCTAATTAAACAACCCTATTGAGTTAGTTCTGAAATATGAAAGGTCATGTTATATTCTGATAACTGGATTTGGTATTAACTCTATTTCTTCAATGTTATGGGATGCAAAGATAAAAGCAAGATTTATGAAATAAAAAGAGTGAGGATACAAAGGTACCTTAATGTTACAATGCTATTTTTGTTGTTTAAACATGCTTTGAGTTATTTTCTCTTATTTTAATATGATCATAGGCACTTGAAGCTCCTAGAGAACCCCATCGTCCTAAAACTCATTGGGATCATGTTCTGGAAGAGATGGTTTGGTTGTCAAAGGTGATGTTCTTGCTGATTTCTTAGAGATTTATACTATACATTTTGCTTCGTATAAGGAAGAATGGAATTCAGGCTGCATTTTTCTATTGCTAATAAATCAGGTTATCTGCAGGACTTCAAGTCCGAGAGAAAATGGAAACGGGCTTTGAGAGCCAGCAAAAGCGTGTTGGATCAGGCCACTAGGGAAGAAAAGAAATTGAAGGTTCTGCCTTTTAACTTTTGTAGAGATTGACCTGTAAAGGCATTTTTTTGTTGTTGAAGAATGGATATATTGCATTATTTTCTTTTTTAAAAAAAAGAGTATGAGTATAACAGATTGCCATCCTGTTGCCTTTATTTTATTTCTGGTTTTAAATGTTAGCATTTAATTATGATCAGGAAGAGGAACAACGCCTGCGTAAAGTTGCACTCAATATTACAAGGGATGTGAAGAAGTTCTGGATTAAAATAGAGAAGCTGGCAAGTTTACGTATATTCATTTGATCTTCAGGTTCCATGAGATTTGTAATTCACTTCTGTAAAAGTTTACAAAATTGTTATTCCATGTGCTTTACAAGCATCAGATGGAATGTGAAGAAAAAAAGAAAAAAGCACTTGATATGCAGTTGGAGTTCCTTTTAGGGCAGACTGAGAGGTGGATGCCATTTTTTATTCTGTGATGACTAACTGTTAGAAAGGTTTAGATGCTTATGTTGGTGGATAGGTAATTGATTTTGCTTGGTGTATTTTAGGTACTCTACCATGTTAGCAGAAAATCTAGTGGACAAACCAATGCTGCAATATTCTGTGCCGGATTGAGTGAATATTCCTTATGAGGGAGGACATAAAAATGACACTCAGGAACCAGCAGAATTAGTTGATGCTAAGTGAGCGCTTATAATGTTAGTATTAAATAATTATGTAGATTAGTAAGCATGTCATAGGCGCATGTTCTCAATGCAATATTTTCAACACAGTTCCAGAGCCTTTGTCGGATCCTGTAGAGAACGATGACAATTATGATGCACAATCAGAGGACTCAGTGAGTTTCTTTCTCTATGTGCTTAAGTGATACTGTGATTAGGCCATAATTATCTGAAAAGTCTATTTGTAATGATCCCAAATAGGGCCATTTCTTTAGGTACATGCTAATGCTTTGTCTTCTACTTTGACTTATACTCTGTTGAAGGATGAACATTTTGTGATTGGCCATAAAAGGAAGATGATTATCCCTTGCAAATTATAGAATTGTGGATAGTGTTTCTTCCATGTTATGGATATTCTTCAACTGAAATCTACATAAGGTGCATCAAATAGAATTGAGGTTAAGAAAGTTCAGATGCCATATATAGTTGTTCTCGTAGACTAAGGTGGGTACTGATGTGTGTGCTTTATAGGTAAGAATCAAATGACATCCTAAGTAGATTCCACTGATGAGGGTGAGAAATGACATTTGGCCCACAGTCTTTTAGGTATATGCTGAGATGTGACATTCTGTTAATGTGGTGTCAAAATCTTTTTTCTTAAAAATTCTTTGATTGTCTTTTGGCTATATTGATGTTGGTCATTTAAGCTAAAAGTTCATTGTTAGTGGTCTTTTTTTTTTTTTTTTAAATTCTTTTCCAATTATTGTTCAATTGCAAATATACTCTTACTATAATGTTGTTCTAGGAAGATGATGAGCACACTATTGAGCAAGATGAAGCTCTTTTAACTGAAGAGGAAAGGCAAGAAGAATTGGCAGCACTGCAAAATGAAATTGATATTCCAATTGAGGAGCTACTCCAGTGTTGTACTGTTGAAACAGGTAAGTTGTGGTCATTATTCTCTCACTTTTAATTTTTAAAGATGCTATTAAGCCAAGCTGTATGTTGAGCCATGCTTGTTTCATCTTGGAAGTTACATAAATAGCAAATACATATAAGTTCATGCACCAATATTTTTTTTATATGGGTTTATGATAACTTTATCTCTCTTCCCCCCTATCTAGCTTAGAATCATCCATGTGCATGCAAAAAAAAAAGTACATATTTTGGTCAGTGAGACTGTTTGAACTGAGTGGTTTATTCCTTTTCCTTGCTCTATAATTTCATAGATTAACTTTGTCGATACATGCTTTTCCAATTAGTAGAGAAAATACTCCAGAAAAAAGTCAAAATGAAGCTGATGTGACAGTTAATGGAGTAGATCATGTGGAAAGTAAGAAGCTGTCAATAAATCATGCTACTACAGGCAATTTGTCTGTGCCTGATTTAACAAAATTCATATATTTATTGCAGGTAAAGAAAAAGATATCTCAGCTACTAGTGATTCTGAAAAAAGCAGCTCACCTATTATTACTGGTCGTCGTTGTGTAAGTTGTATGTGTTTGTTGTTGCATTGATGGATTATAGAGTCAGTTAAGGGCTCAACATAATATCCATTTGCTAAATACAGGTGAAGTTAATGGTGACTTGCCTATGAAAGATAATCATTCACTGGAAATTGTGACAGCTGAGACCATAAATCAATCTAATATTCCTGGTGATCCCTCCAAAGATCATATACTATATGATTTCAATGAGGAACAAGTAAGGCTACACACTCATGCATTTATCTGTTACTTTTGGACTGAGTTACCTTCATGCTTTATTATGCCTTTTCTAGGTTTCTTTGTCTACTTTGTGAAGAATTTTATTGCCATGTGTACCACAACAACATTATCTAGACATGCGTATAATCAGTTCAGTAAATATTTTTCAATTTTTAAGTGTTTTTTTTTGTGGGAATTGTGGCATTTACCTGAAGTGTGTGTCCAACCTAGTGCCTTGGACGAAGAAATTCTCATGACACAGAGCCAGCGTTAAGTTTATGTGCTAATCAATCAAACCATCAGAATGAATGCTGCTTAATTTCTGCAACATGTAACATCAAGCTCTTGTCACTGTTTTATTCTTTGAACGAATCAATGTATAATTGGAAAAATAAGTACACGCTCATGCATTCATTAACATGCTAGCATCATAAATTATACATTAAACATTATATGGAAGTAATTTTATTGATTATGTGGTAAAATTAGTGTATACTATGTTTATTTGTATGCAAGAGAGGTATGATTAGTGTTTTGGGATGGTGAAGTTATTAAAGATTGGAGATACTAGGGAGTGAATACCATGTGTCCTGTTGGTTACAGTGGAAGTGACGCAAGATAAAGAGGAACTTGAGAAAGTTAGAGGACTTGAGTAGATAATTATGGCCTTGATTCTTATATAGGCTTATGGGTCATTGTTAAGTACTTTCGAGTTTTTATACAATCTTAAATTCGTGCTAATTTCAGTACATAATCTAATAGTTCCATTATAAAAGTGGACCATGCAAGTGGGGATTCAAGTACAATCATACAATGACATGTACATATTTGTGCAAACTACTAATCATGTGGTGCTACTGGGCACTTGGTTCTGTGGCAAGACATCTTATGCCTAATGGCATGAAAGGGAGGGGGGCTTAGGATGAACCCTTGACAGAGGATTCCTCCCTTCCCCCCGCCTGATTTTTGGGTCTCCAGCAATTCATTTTATCCCCCACCCCTTCAATTACTAATTGCCAACACTACTGATGTATGATGTTGGACAACTTAATAATTATAGAGGTGAAGCTATTGCCAAAGTGAGTATTGTGTTGGTCACATCCTGTTAATTTGTACGATTAGGTTTGACCAAAATACCCCTACCTTGGCTTTTATTTCCTCTTTACACTTTCATGGTTTTAGTCCATAAAAATTGAAGAATACTTTCTTCAAATATATATCTATCTACGAAAAAGTAGAAATTCAAACATTCAATAAGATCAAACTAATTTTCAATTTTTGTCATTTTTATACAAGCCATGTTTTGATCGATCTATAAGTCTATGAAATAGGACCCATAATTTTGGAGATCTCAGTCCACAGTGCTTGTGGAGGAGACGAATTAGTTCTGAAGTTGGGTTTGCTCCACAATATTCAAAGATGCCTTAATTGTGTTTGGGCATACCCTCCAAAATCTTTCCATGTAAGGTTATTTCGAGAATCATAGTACAACAGAATAGTTCTAATGATTTGTTGGCTAGTGAAAAAATGTGTGTGGAAACACCATTACAGAAGTGTGATATTAAGGTGAAAGGAGATATCTTTCTTGATCATCTAGATTTTGCAACTCATCAAAAGAAGTTTCTGACTACCAGGATGATTGTATCTTGTGACAAGTTAAGTAATTTGTGCAATTCTCAGATGCCTTATTTATTTTTTTCTAATTTTTATGAAAAGTTATTGTGGGGTCAATAATAATTGGTTTGGAAAGAAAAAAAGAAATTCATTCAATGCTAATCTATCTGTGGTGCTAGTGTACTAAATTAGACATTTTCATTTGCTTGAGTGCTGCCAAATATTAACTTAATAGTCAGAATATGTGCTAACTCTGTTGTCCAATGCCTGCCCTCAAATCTGTCTGGGATTTTCTATCTGTTTAGATGACATCTTGTGAACTCTACTCTCAAAATAATATTTTCACGGTCATTTGTCCTTTATGAACTTTAATTGCTGCATGCTCTTAATTGATTTTTAATGTTTCCTTCTGATCCTTTTTAGTTTCAATTAAAATTTCATCAGATACTTATTTATGTTTGATCCTTCATTTTGTGTCATAAAATTTCATCAGATACTTATTTCTTGGGAAAGGCTTTGTCATGGGAGGTTTTATGCTATGAACAAGTGAAGAAAGGTAAGAGAAGACTCATGAATATGCCACATGCCATTGGAAGCTAAAATTATTGAAATTATTCTATTTTTTATTTTGATCTAGATATCCTCCCATGGCTAATATCATTGTTTGTGAATGATCACAAGCACTTAGATGCTAATAATGGATTCATCTTATGAAATGTATATTGTAGTACGAATAAATCTTATTTGTGACTTGGTATCGTATATGGCATTTATGATGGCGGGTTTACCCTGTTCTTTCTAATCAGCCATGTCCAAAACTCAATGGTGTGTTCCCTCCCCTCAAAAGGTGGAAGGGTGATCCTGGTCCTTTTATTATCTTAACTTCAAGAACTAATGTTTTTACATTACAGTCAACGTGTATAAACATGTGAAACTTCTTATCTTTGAAACTGTATCATTTATTACTTGAAATCATAATTTTTTTTATCAGTAGTAATTAATAGTTGTAAAACATTTATTGTGTATCCTTATCATATGTATTGAATGTTTGTAAATGTAATTTTCTTTTATATTTGATGAATTTATAAAAATTGAAATGGTAATGCTCACTGCTGCCTGGTGTCCACCCTGTACTTATTTTTTTCTCTGCCCTGATTTTTGAACGGGGCAGAGATGGGATATCGAAATCCATCCTCTTCCATTACCTGTCCTAAGGGGTATTGCTGGAAGTTTGACATGTCTTAAGAATATGAAGTACTCTGCATAGAACACTTGATAGGACAATAAATATAATGTAGTTGGAGTCTTTTTATACGTGATGCATGTACTTTTAATAATTATATATCACATGTTACCCCAAGTTTTCATCAATTGATTCACCTTATACATATGGATATTAGGTTGTAATTAGTTTTTTTCCCTTTATTTTCAACTCATTTGGAGCATAGTTCTCCCATGTTCAAGAGTTCAGGTAGTATAATAATCTATGGTTTTGCTCAGGATGATGAGGCAACCTTGTCTGAGGAGGATGAATTGGCAAAAGCTGATCCAGACAATCCTGTGGATGAGGTAAAGAGATTGTTTGATATATCATGTCTCTTCACATTCATTAACCGTAATTTTGGGTTAGATGGTTCTTGTTCAATGATAGGATCTCTGGATTACTGGTCTAGCTGCTGACTTTGAATTATTCACAGATTTCATTGCTGCAAAAGGAGAGTGAAATTCCTTTAGAAGAATTGCTTGAAAGGTATAAAAAGTTGGGTAGTAGGAATGGTTCTTCTTGCAGCACGAATTGCTTCTTGTATAACTTGATTTTCATTGTATCATCCATTTCCATTTATTAGGAGTTCAGCAGTGAAGTGTCAGAGAATGAATCTGAATATACCTCTGCTTTATCAGACGGCTTGACGGATTCCCTTGACCGTAAAGACATTGAACTGATGTGGCAGGATGCTTTAGTTGATGCAAATGTCGAACATGGTGATACCTTGCTGGTTTCACACCATCTTGTAAATGAACAAGAAGCAGAAAATGTGAAAATTACAGAAGAAGGAAATGAGAGTGAAAATAGGATTGCTGATGCTACTGCTGCTGCAAGATCTGCACAGCCAACAGGAAATACATTTTCAACAACCAAAGTGCGTACGAAGTTCCCATTTCTTATTAAGTACCCCCTTCGTGAGTATCAACATATTGGCTTGGATTGGCTTGTCACTATGTATGAGAAAAGGTTAAATGGGATCTTAGCAGATGAAATGGGACTTGGAAAGACAATCATGACTATTTCTTTGCTTGCGCACTTGGCATGTGAAAAGGGAATATGGGGTCCTCATTTAATTGTGGTTCCAACAAGTGTCATGCTTAACTGGGAAACAGAATTTCTCAAGTGGTGTCCTGCCTTTAAGATTCTAACTTACTTTGGTAGTGCAAAAGAACGCAAATTAAAGAGGCAAGGTTGGCTGAAACCAAATTCCTTCCATGTATGCATTACAACTTACAGGCTGGTTATACAGGATTCAAAAGTCTTCAGGAGGAAAAAGTGGAAGTACTTGATTTTGGATGAAGCTCATCTGATTAAAAATTGGAAGTCCCAGAGATGGCAAACTCTTCTAAACTTCAATTCAAAACGACGAATCTTGTTAACGGGTACTCCCTTGCAGAATGATCTCATGGAACTCTGGTCTCTAATGCATTTTTTGATGCCCCACATCTTTCAGTCTCATCAGGAGTTCAAGGATTGGTTTTGTAACCCAATATCAGGTATGGTGGAGGGCCAAGAAAAAGTAAACAAAGAAGTTGTTGATCGTCTGCATAATGTTCTTCGTCCATTTATACTCCGTCGACTTAAAAGGGATGTGGAGAAGCAGCTTCCTATGAAACATGAGCATGTCATCTATTGTAGACTTTCAAAGAGGCAACGCAACTTGTACGAGGATTTCATTGCGAGTTCTGAGACTCAAGCTACCCTTGCCACTGCTAACTTTTTTGGGATGATCAGCATTATAATGCAACTTCGTAAAGTTTGCAATCATCCTAACTTATTTGAAGGTCGTCCAATTATTAGCTCTTTTGATATGACAGGCATAGACATTCAGTTGAGTTCTTATGTGTGTTCCGTGCTATCACATGGTCCATTTTCAACCATAAACCTTGCTGGTTTGAGGCTATTATTTACTCATTATGATTTCAACATGACTTCTTGGGAGTTTGAGGAAGTAAATGCTATTGCTACTCCTTCAAAATTGATCAAAGAGTGTGTCAACTTAGATAGCATAGAAGAAATTGGACCTCAATCTAAACAATGGAAGAAATTACCTGGAACGAATATTTTTGAAGAGATTAGAAAAGCAGTTTTTGAGGAGAGACTAAGAGAAGCACAAGAAAGGGCAGAATCTATTGCTTGGTGGAATTTTTTAAGGTGCCAGAATAAACCCACATATTCGACAACCTTACGTCAACTTCTTACCATAAAGAATTCAGTTGACAATATCCATCACCAGAAGGTTCATCAACTCTCTTTTTTATACTCTTCTAAGCTCACTGAGGTTATTCTTTCACCAGTTGAATGCTTCCAGAGGATGATTGATCTTGTTGAGTCATTTATGTTTGCTATACCTGCAGCACGTGCCCCAGCTCCTAATTTTTGGTGTAGTAAAGCAGGAACTTCTGCATTTCTGCATCCAACTTATAAGGAGAAATGCTCTGAAATGCTTTTGCCTCTTCTTTCACCCGTTAGACCAGCAATTGTCAGGAGGCAAGTGTATTTCCCAGACAGGCGACTTATACAGTTTGACTGTGGCAAACTGCAGGAACTTGCTATTTTGCTCAGAAAGCTGAAATCAGAAGGTCACCGAGCATTGATATTTACCCAGATGACCAAAATGCTTGATGTATTGGAGGCTTTCATAAATTTGTATGGTTACACGTACATGAGATTAGATGGATCTACTCAACCAGAGGAGAGACAAACATTAATGCAGCGATTCAACACAAATCCCAAGATTTTTATTTTCATTCTGTCTACCCGGAGTGGGGGAGTTGGCATCAATCTTTTTGGAGCAGATACAGTTATATTTTATGATAGTGACTGGAACCCTGCAATGGATCAACAAGCTGAAGATCGCTGCCATCGGATAGGGCAAACATGTGAAGTACATATCTACAGGTTAATCAGTGAAAGCACTATTGAAGAGAACATCTTAAAGAAAGCTAATCAAAAGCGTGCCCTTGATGATCTAGTTATACAGAGTGGAGGCTACAATACTGAGTTTTTCAAGAAGCTTGATCCTATGGAATTATTCTCTGGCCATAAAGCTCTTCCAATTAAAAATGTTCAAAAAGATAATATTCATAGCCATGAAAATGAGGTTTCTGTTTCTAACGCAGATGTGGAGGCTGCTTTGAAATATGCAGAAGATGAAGCAGACTATATGGCATTGAAGAAAGTTGAGCAGGAAGAAGCTGTGGACAATCAAGAGTTTACTGAAGCCAGTGGGAGATTGGAAGATGATGAGCTTGTTAATGATGATGATATGAAGGCTGATGAAGCCACAGATGTGGATATGACTATAGACAAAGACAGTGTAGTAAACTTAAGCATTAAGGATTCCATTCAGGAAAGAACTCTATCTTTTGCTGCTTATGAAGATGATGTTGACATGCTGGCTGATGCTGGACAAGAAATCTCAACCATTGAGAATCAGCTACGCCCTATTGACAGATATGCAATACATTTTCTTGAAATGTGGGATCCAATTATAGACAAAGCAGCCATGGAATCTGAAGTTAGATTTGAGGAGGAAGAATGGGAACTTGATCGTATTGAGAAATACGAGGAAATGGAAGCTGAGATTGATGATGATGAGGAACCATTATTATATGAAAGTAAGCAATTTTTATTGGTTTTTCTTTTTATATTAGTAAACAATTACAAACAATTAATGTCTGCACTTCTATTCAAGACTTGTTATCTAACCATGTGGAAGGAGTATATTTATTACTTCCAGTTGTAAATCATCTTTGGTAAGATAATAAAATGACTTCAACTAACAATTTGAAACTTGTAATGCCTCAAGGTGAGACTTATTATCTAGATCTATGAAAATTGTGTTTTATTCCTTCCAGTTGTAGAGCATCAATTACAGGATGAAAGGTTGGCTTTCTTTTCTTGATTTATTTGCCAAATTTATTATCCAAAGTATCAAATTCAAATATGTGAGATTTGATTCTCATCCTTTTTATGCATGTGATGTTAGAGTAGATAACTAAATAAATGTGGCATGGATAATCTATATTCAGGGAACTGCTTGTTAAATAAGCAAATGAGTTAATTGTGATTTATTGAACTCTATGGTTTGCCTATTGATTCTTGTATCATTAACAGGATGGAATGCTGATTTTGCAACTGAGGCATATCGACAGCAAGTTGAGATCTTAGCTCAGAATCAGGTTAGTGAATTTTCTTTTACGCTGCAAAATATTTAGTCACCTACGCATCCCAGACAGTATGCATATCTGCTCATGTTGTGTTTATGTGCTGTGTAGTTGATGGAAGATATGGAAGCTGAAGCCAATGAAAAGGAGGATGCAGATGATGAATTTGGCACTATGATGTAAGATGATTCTAAACTAATACTGAAATATATGTGCTGGAAGATTTAGTTTTATGTTATCTACAAAATAATATTAAGACAATATGCAATTGACTAGCTATCCATTTTCTTATAATTTTAGCTTTTACAGTCCGAGTATAATAATTTAGTGCCATTAAAATGTTAGGATAGTGCATGATATGACCTCCATGTCAGATACTAGGTTAATAGACACCTTTTGCACAACCGTTGCGTTTTGTCTCGTGTGCCAAAATGGTTGTAGTACCCAGAAAAAAAAAACTCACAATTGGTGAATAAAATAAAATTGTATCTTGTACTAACATCTCATATTACTTTCATAGGTTTTACTATTTTTAAAAAGTATAGTTAGATGCAGAAAATAATTGAGACACTATGTTCATTAAGTTACTACTTAATAGACCAATTATGCATCTCTGCTGTGAAGAAATAAATGGCTTTGATATATGGTCATGGGTATATTTGGGCGGACTTGAATATGTTTTTATTGATATCTGGCATTAGTGCCAGCTACTCAACAACTTGAAAGTGTGACTTATTGATGCTCTGAGATCTAGTTAATTCAATGTATTTTCAACTCAATCCCAGACTATTTGGAGCTTGAGATACTGCATAACATGGGATATGAAACAATGTCAATCAAGTTTGATTCGATTAGGATTTTAAAATATTTAATGCTATGATGGCAACTGCAGGTAGCTGAAAAGCTATGCTGACTGAGAGTAGAATACATGGAGAATTAAGCAACATGGAAAAAACTTCTCCGTGAAAAATAATTGACGGGAACAAATTTTTTAAAAATGACTTATTTCTTCATTGTTGTGTCGTAAATTGTAACAAAAAATCAATTGGAAATTATTTTCCTGCATTTGAATTGCATTGGAAGTTTAATTTTCTTTCATTGCAAAGACTGCAAGAAATTTGGAGTTATAAGAGTTCCTTGTTGAGGGGACAGGATAGAGAGAAAAAAAAAGAGAGAAAAGCAACAAAAGAAAAAAAAAAGGAAAAAGAAAAGAAATTGAGGGGGAGAGAGCAGAATAATAAGGGTGGAGAGAGAAATGACAGATAAACAGGAGAAGGTCGGGTAATTTTCATATCTTTTGTTGGTTTGGTTTTGTTTAATCCAATTTGAAAATTTTGGTTGAATTTGGTTTAGTTGTATTCAATTCCATTTAATTTTCAAATCTTAGGAAGTGCATATTTTTTTCTATTATAGAATTGAAATGAATTTTACTAAAGACTGGAACTTATTCGTGTTGCAAACTGAGTTTAATTTAACTAGCTCTACAATAGTATGCTTTCTACAAAATGTGATGAAAATTTACTGGTAGCTCAAATTATGAAATTAATAACTGTAGGCTTGTTGTTGGACACATTTTTTCTTGCCCCGGGTGGGGGTGGGTGGGTAGAGCACTTCTTAATATTAACATCTTATTTGTTATTTGAGTCATTTATCTGTTGTCTATTTTGGCAGGAATGACATTCCAAGCAATCATAAACCAAAGCCCAAAAAGAAACAAAAGAAGGCCAAGTTCAAATCTCTGAAAAAGGGTTCTCTCACTTCTGAGTTGAAGCATGTGAAAGAAGAACCATCAATGGAAACTATGTCCATTGATGATGATGTATATAATCATGAGGAAGTTACTTATTCAGAAATAATATCACAACAGAAAAAGCGTAAAAAAGTTGAAATACTTGATTTTGAATCCAGTAAGTGCTCAAAAAAGAAGTCAAAGAAATTGAAGAGGACAACTGACTCACGCCCTTCAGATCCAGATTCAAATCTGTCTGGTAAGCAGCTAGATGATGCAGTGGAATTAAAACCATGGGAGAATATGGTTGCTGATCTTGAGCAGAAACCATTGGGAAGAAGCAAAATGGGAGGAAGGATCTCCATTACAGCCATGCCAGTGAAGCGGGTCTTAATGATTAAGCCTGAGAAGTTGAAGAAGGGAAATGTCTGGTCAAGAGATTGTGTTCCATTGCCTGATTCATGGTTGCCCCAGGAAGATGTAATTTTGTGTGCTGTTGTGCATGAATATGGTCCGCATTAGAGCTTGGTCAGTGAAACATTGTATGGGATGACTGCTGGTGGTTTTTATAGGGGAAGGTATCGGCATGCAGCTCATTGTTGTGAAAGATTTAGGGAACTAATCCAAAGATATGTTCTGTCTGGACCAGAAAATCCTATTAATGGAAAGACAAGCTCTGCTAGCTCTGGAAAAGGCCTTCTCAAAGTTACTGAGGTAAAGCATAAAATCATACTTATGTAGTGGTGAAAAAGTGCTTAGTGTTTGTGATTGTTTCTTTAGGATTTCTTGATATTAC
Organism: Balakata baccata; assembly: GCA_949630135.1. NCBI lineage: Eukaryota > Viridiplantae > Streptophyta > Magnoliopsida > Malpighiales > Euphorbiaceae > Balakata > Balakata baccata. Next base: position 21,795 of record CATIWF010031742.1, read on the forward strand.
TTTACTTAAATATTTTACATCAATACTATCTTTTTTTTGGTTTGGGGATAGGCATTTATGTTCTAAAATATGCAGTGGAATTCATAGCTTATGCTTACTGATGGTTTTTGGTTTCATTGTCCAACAAATCAGTATTGCAAGATTGAACAATCCTTCTCTAATATATCCCTCTGCATATCTCTCTCACCCCCTCACACACATGCGCACTTTGACTGCTCTTTCAATCAAGTGATACATATATATGTTTCTTGTCAATATGTTAGTGCCTAGTCATAAATGTTTTGTTGTGGAATTGACCTAATACGCTCAAACATTGAATAGTCACCAAATGGACAAAATAGGCAGTATATAGGATTTGCTAAATATATGAGGATATACCTGAGTATATTAAGTGATGCTGCTGGTCTATTTTCCATTGCTGCAGGACAATGTTCAGATGGTCTTAAATGTTGCTTCTGAGCAGCCAGATCATGAGTTGCTTCTCCAGAAGCACTTCACTGCCCTGCTTTCTTCAGTGTGGAGGATGACATCACTTGTTAATCTCCAACAAAACGTTTCGTCGTGTAGAAATGGCCTTTATTTTGGTGGAAAGTGGTTTGGTTCTTTCAGTCAGATATCTTGGAACTCTGTGAAAGAATACGCAAAAGTAATGAAGTTCACAAATTTAGCTCAGAGTAGCAAGCTGTTGGCAGCTGCAGTCCATGAAGCCAGCCGTAGACCTATGGATGGTACTGTCTCCATTTCTAATAGCACAGAGGATGCTCCTTGTGTTTCTGAGCGGTTAGAAATAATTCTGGAATTTGAAAAGGAGGAGGGTGATTCCTTCATTCCACTGCCACCTGTCATAGATTTGTTGATACCCTTGTCGGACTCTCAAAGTTTTGTAGACAAGGATTTGCGAGGAGAAAAATATCTTAGAGCTTCCACAAGTGTGGCGGAGAGCCGATTCAGGTATATGCTTTCAGTGTTCTCTTATCTTTTACTCTTGTGATGCTATTTAGAAGCTTAGACTTATTTGACTATTTCATTCAATTGTAGTTTCTTGAGGGCGAGCTGATTGCTCTAGATCTCTACTGATTATTTTTGGCTTTGATGGTGGCCTCATCAATCATGGGGCCATAGTTGTCAAATCGAGAATCAAATTTATAATTTTGTGAATCAAAAATTGAGAATAAATCAAATCGTAAGATTCAGTTCATCCTAATAATATTAATTAAAAATAATATATGTCCATTTTTAAGAACATTCTTCATATTATTATTCTATAGTTTTGAAATGTAGTGTAATGACTAAACATAGAAATGCTAAATAAATAATAATAGTAATAAATCATAAAGTCAAATATAGTTTAAAATCTGTAATTTATAAGAAAATACTATATAATTTGAAAGAACTTGAATAAGTAATATAAATCATTTTATATTTTGATTTTCTGATCACAAAGAAGAAGAAAGTAGTCATCTTTGCTCAGATTTGACTCATTTTTCATGTGAATCAATATGAATCGGATGATTCGAATCGTGAATCGTCACGATTTAGTATAATTTTAAATTCGTGTTAAGATTCAACTCGTTTTCCATGTGAATCGATATGAATCGGATGAATCGAATCGAGAATCGTAAGATTCTAATAACAGTGCATGGGGCTATTCAACCATCCCAAACCCCACCCTACTGGTCGTTGAATATCCTTGTTGCACCTCATCGAATATGATGTAAATATAGCATTTTGATTTATCTTATATGGACATACAAATATGACTTTAGAATGTCCAGATTATTAGTTTGAAGAAAAATACCGAAGGATAATTGAGAGATTATGTATGAACACAGTACTCAGTAATTTAAAGGAGATTTGCTCTAATTGATGTCCGTACTATACAAATTATATTAATTCTGGACAGGATACTTTAAGTTGCTAATGAATTATCATATTTTTCTGCAGAGATTCAGCAAGAGCTTGTATTGAAGGCAGTCTGGGTTGGGCTCCATCTGCATTCCCAGCAAATGATGTCAAACTGCAGGCAGCTTCAGGGCCCGTGTCATTAGGAAAGCTTAAGTTCCCTGTCTCCGACTCGATGAAGCCACCTAGATCAAAAGTGAAGAAAACCTTGGAGCATGATGAGATACCTCAAGCATTCGCTGAGCCAGTCCAATCATTGCATGCAGTATCATCCAGGGATCCCAATTTAAATTTTGACCTTACTCCGGCTGTGATTGAGGATGGTTGGATGAATGATATAGATGATTATTATTCTATTTCCGCTTTAGATCTAGAGCTTTCATTGGAAATGGGAGGATCAGAAGCCATCTCACATAATTACGTTCCTGATTTAATCTCTGGCTTAGATGAGTGTTCATCATTGCTGGAATTTACTGATATTGGGTAGGTTTAGCAAAGACATAACTCTGCACGTTCTGAGTTGAAGCTTTTTGGAAGATTTGAGGTGAGGTAAATTCTCTGCAAATATGTACAGAAAATGAAGCATGGTTAATGCTTTTGGAGGACATGGTCGATGAATAACATATTTCATGACAAACAAGGTACGAATGACATTGTCCACAGGCTGGACCAGGAGAATCTGAAAGGGCGGGCTGTACAGGAAGGTTCGGGATGGGGAGAATACTAATTGTAACATATATTTTTCGATTCTTACAGGGATGTGCCAATTTTGCTAGGGATGTGATTGACTTTCATTAATATTTTGGCATGTATCCCACATAGAAAAGTGGAGGATAGCAAAAATGGAGATTAATTAAAAATGAAAAGTGGGTTTATTTTTCTCTTTCCCTCTTTGTACATATGTTGCATTTGCAGTTTATTACAATTCCTTCTCTCTTTTTTTTCTTTAATTCTGGAATTTAGAGTAATTTGAGACTTAAAACAATCTGAATTATATGGCTACATAAATATGGTGTACAGACCAAATCTTTCTTTCGTTCTCAGCATAATTTCAGTGGTGGAAGGAGTTCAGCCTCGCAGTCTGGACTTTTTACCCTGTACGAACGTTTGGCAAGGATCTTTTCTTGATTTTAATTCAATTTTATACATTGCCTATCTTTGAAATTTATTGTTTTTAATATCGAAATCCGTCCTAGAAAACACCTACTTGTAGTAATTGAAAAACAAGTAATTCAAAATACTGTGTTATATATCCCACAACATTACAGGAAATGGGAAAATTGAAACGTTCCCTTTATTTATTTATTTGTTTTATTTTGGCAAAACTCATTAACTTGATTCCTATTGTTCTTTAAAAAAAAAAATATATATATATATTTTTTTTTTTCTCAATGTGACAACCGTTGTTTATTATTTTGATAATTTGAATATCTGATCAGATATTTTATTAATAATTAATGATTGAATCATTTTTTTTTTCTGTATAATCTACAAATATAGAATCATCTCATATCCAATTTAAATTGAATATAAAATATTACATAATTCAATCTATGTCATATTCAATTCATGCAAATTTTATATCAAACACATCAATGACGTTAATCCAGTTTCAAAAAATTATCAAGAAAATTCGAGTATTCTTAAAATAATAATTTAGAGGCTTAAATCATCAAAATAAAATTACAAGAATCATATTGGCAAAAGTTAAAAAAATTGCAAAGGTCAAATTATAAAATTTACCCCTTTTTGTTAAATAGAATGCATTTTGAGGAATTTTTAAAAGAAACCAAAATGGTAATTGTTAGTGGCGCTTATATAAAATAAAAATTCCTATTATTATGTCAGTGAAACCTTTTAGCGATTGTAATGTGCACTTATGCAGTGTATCAGAGCGGTGCAAATTGCACAGGTTACCTACCGCCAAACGTCGGCAGAAGTGGAAAAAGACTGAGAGTGAGAAAAGGTGGAGCTTGAGCTTTTGAAAAGGTAAAATCACTGCAATTGTACATTTTAATTGCCCGCATTCTATGTAAAAGCTAACCCTCATCAGAATCTACGGTTCCTACCCACTCATTTGGGCGATTAATTTCACAAAGTAAATTAGTACTTCTGTTCTCTTTTTTTGTGCCTCAACTCATCCTGTTCAATGGCCTTAGTAACCATATCCTGTTGCAAAAAATTTCAGTACCCAAATCAGCAATGCACAGTTGCACACACTATATCTTAGCTTTTCAAGTTCAAAAATACAAACCTGAATTGTCCATGGGATTGCCTGCAGGTACCGGTTCCGGCTCCTTGATCTCGACAACTACACAATCAGACATCAAGAAAGTCTTTGCTACAGACGATGCATGCTCCAGGCAACATCTAACCACCTGAATCCAAATTTATTTAACTTCCTTGTGTCATTTAGCTGCGAAAAACGAATGCTACTTTCTGGAACAGTAGCAAGTGTTCCAGTTTTCCACAGAAAATTAAAATTAAAAACTTCTACTAATCCTCAGTTTCCAAAACCAACCTTCAACTGGCACTCAAACCATTTCTCAAGCAGACAACATGCTTTCAAGACATTTCTTTACATTCGGTAAACCAAACTAAACTCCAGATAAGGAAGAAAAAAATTGTTGCTATTCTCCATAGACCAGTTATCAACTCACCTTGGTTGGATCAATAATCCCAGCAGCCATCAGATCTTCATATTTTCCAGTCGCAGCATTATATCCAAATTTGGGATTGTCACTGGAGAGCACCTATTAAATAAAAAACAATAAGCTTTGTGGTGACCAATATGGGCTAGGCAAACCATTATTAAATTAACAACTGCAAAATTGCATACCTTCTCACTGACCACGCTTCCATTAACACCAGCATTCTTGGCAATTAGTTTCAAAGGGTAGCTAAGGGCTCTCTTCACAATATCTGCCCCAACCTGCAACCAATTAAAAAAAATAAGATCCCAGATGCATAATTTCAAGCGATCCAAAAATGCAAACTTGACATGCTAGCATGCTCCAAATAACTTTTTAGTCATTTTGTATGTAAGTATGATTTTATGTGGTCCCCACGCATTTTACCTTTTCTTCCTCATTGTCAAGGTTGTCTTTGATGGCATCTACCTTTGATGCAAGCCTCAATAGTGTGCAGCCTCCACCAACTACAATGCCTTCCTCAACTGCTGCCTGAAAATGATTTGAGTTTGCAATGATAATAAAGTGACACATCTTTAAGACATAAAAACAACATAGAAAACTAACATTAGGATTAAAAAATTACCTTTGTTGCATTAAGTGCATCTTCAACTCTCAATTTCTTTTCTTTAAGTTCAGTCTCAGTTTGGGCTCCAACCTTCAAAATTTTGAGAAATGCATTTTTTAAAAAGAAAATATGGTTAAAAAAATTTCATGCAAGAATTTTTGAGAAGAAAAAGATAATATACCTGTATCACAGCTACACCACCAGAAAGTTTCGCAATTCTCTCGTTGAGCTTTTCCTTCTCGTAGTCTTGCTCAGCAGCCTGTACAAACACAATCATTCATTAACAATAACAATCAATTAAGGAATAGAAAAAACATAGATGCATGTATACTCCTGTGTCCTGGGCAGAGCTGAGATTGGGGCTGGGATTTTTCATACCTCAATGAGATTTCTTATTTGTGCAACTCTCTTGTTCACTGCTTCTTGGGTGCTTCCATCACCCACAATGGTAGTATAATCTTTCGTAAGGACCACTTTGGAAGCATGGCCCAAGACCTCCTTGCCAACTTTATCCAAGGCAAGCCCTACCTCATCTCTGACAACAGTTCCTGCAAACCAGTAGAATAAATGTATCAATAATTGAATCCCATAATAGCAAAGGAATTCAATAATAATAACAGAACAGCATAAATGGGAATAACAGACACAGGAAAGGGGAACAAACAAACAAAAAGTAAAAAGAGAGAACAGAATTTGCACTAACCGCTACTTAAAATAGCAATGTCCTCAAGATACTGGGTCTTGCGCTCTCCAAAACCAGGAGCTTTAAGAGCAGCTATCTTCAAAGAACCTCTAAGCTTATTCACAACAAGCGTAGCTAGAGCTTCCTGCTCTATGTCTTCAGCAATTATCAGAATCGGGTATCCACCTCTGATTGCATCTTCTAGAACATTAATGAGATCCCTTGCATTTGTTATTTTCTTATCAACAAGAAGCAACTGAAGCCAGAATATGCACCAAATCAACAACCAAAAATATAAAGCCAAAAAACCAGCAAAGTGTTGATGAATAACATACCTTGCAGTTCTCATATTCAACTGCCATTTTTTCGCTGTCAGTGACAAAATAAGGTGAGATGTAACCACGATCAAATTGCATTCCCTCAACAACATAAAGGCTGTTCTCAGCACTTTTTCCCTCTTCAAGAGTTACCACTCCCTTTCGACCCACTTTGCTCAAGGCTTCAGCAATCATATTCCCTACTTCATAATTGTTCCCTGCACTAACAGCTGCAACATCTGAAAGCTCACTGTCTTCAACCTGCAATGCTAAACTACTGTCACTCGACTCCTTTCACATAAATTTAACAAGATTTACAAGATCAAAATGGCAACATTAAATTAATAATGCATGCTTGTTTATGCTGTTCAACATCACCTCCTTGGATATAGACTTAAGTTCAGTCACTAGAGCCTTTGTGGTCTTCTCAATACCCCTAGTAATCAACACAGGGTTTGCACCAGCAGCCACAACCTGAATAGTGAATATGAGAAAAGAGCTACATAGCCATTATATTCAACCTTAAGCTAAGAAATAGTACAAGCGTCCTACAGACCTTGACACCTTCAGTAATGAGGCCCTGAGCAAGAACAACAGATGTCGTGGTCCCATCACCAGCCAAGTCATTTGTCTTAGAAGCTGCCTGTCTCACTAATTTGGCACCAATATTCTCAACTGGATCCTCTAATTCAACCTAGAAAAATAGGTGAAGAATACCATTAATAATCTTAAAACAAGATTTTGCATCTACAGATAACAGGACAAAAATATTGACAAGAAATGAAAGGGAATCATCACTGCACACATATATGCCACAAAAGGCTTTTTCTACTAATCATTAAATATTCTGGCATGCAACATGTGCACAATGAACAATCTTTGAAATGTGAAATCTGAAATCAAATTTTAGCTTCAAGTTGTACAGAAAACACAGCCTTATTATGATCAAGAAACAGCATACCTCCTTAGCAACAGTGACACCGTCGTTAACAATTTTTGGAGAGCCATACTTGCTCTCAAGAACAACATTCCGACCTTTAGGTCCAAGGGTGACCCCAACTAGATCTGCAAGTTTGTTCACGCCAGTCTGCCAAAAAAAAAAACAATTGTACGGCATAACCATATATATATATATATATATAAGATAAGCCTGACAATGAACAGCATCAGAATTCAAACTCACTTGTAATTTTTTAATTGCTGATCCATCCTTATTGAAATGCAATTCCTTGGCCATAGCACAAATCTTGGGAGAACGAAATCTATGTGAACCCACATTCGGCCTCCTACCAAATGAGGTTCTAGAAATGGAGGCAGAAGATGATAACCTGTTTACGGAAGATGCGAGTTTCTTATCCATGATATGGCCACTTGTAGCAGCCAAGGATCCAACGGAGGACATGCCACTGAAGGTGGAGGCCATTTACAACTTGAAAGCTGACAATAATCAAAATTACAAAATTCAGCTATGTCAGAGGCAGAAAGAAGCCACAAACCCAAAATGCCGCAATAATAAGACATCAGATCACTGAAATGGCTATTAAAAAGAAATAAACTGGCTAGTTCATTCAAAGCTAAAGAGAAATTCTTCTCAAAACGAAAGGCTTCCACTTTTTATAACGAATGGCTTCACTTTATTTATTTTTATTCGCAAGTTGCAATTGAAGTACTGGTAAATACTAAAATTCAATTGTCTATTTTCGAACAAATTCAAGCAACCACATCAGGTTTTTAGTGCTAAATAAAGTATTTCACATTGGTAATTTCCTCGGGGCTTTACAGCCATTATAAGGTACGAACAAAAACGCATAACTCAATTTACAAATAGAGAGAAGCGGTATGACAAAACAAATTTAAATTTTGCGACAAATCACACAAAATAAAACCATGAAAGGAGAATGAATACATGAATAACCCACAGTGTAGATGTGAATGCATAAAAAAATCCCACAGAAATAAATACAAGTAAAGAAGAAAGGATGAGTAAGGAGCTGTCTGACCCAAGAAAAGGAGAAGGCTTTGCTTTGGTGGCTGCCTGCTGAATTGAAATTAGGGTTTAAGAATGACAAATGTTATCCTCAATTGTCTTTACGTTGGAACACTCTAGAACTTCACCTGTCATCCATAATTTGACTCTGTTGTCATTTTGTGAAATTATTTATTTAGATTTTTTTTTTATTTCTTACCTTCAATTTAATTTAGTTAGATAATTAAACCATAGACTATATTAGTTATATTTTTGTATTCCCACCGATATTGATGGATATTGGCGAGAAAATTCAATCTCAAAACCTTCCGCACATTCCATATACTAATTAATTGTGTTATCTAATTTAACACTCGTTAACAAATTTCTATTTTCATACATACTAAGAAAGTCTAACTAAAAATTAACTATCCTCTATTTAATATATAAGATATTTTTTCATTTGGTTAGTATGATTGAAACTATACAACAATTTTTCGAATATATCTTCATATTAATTAAAACATATGAAAACAATTAAAAAATAATAGAAAATTAACAAATCAACTTTATCCTCGCCAGGAAATTAACCCCATATTTTGAGGTGGATGGAACATCAATATAAATTTCTCTTCAGTTAAAAATGTTTTTAACAAACAAACAGAGCATACTTAATCACACATGAGAGTTACAAATTTTAATAATATTTGAAAAGTTGATTTTTAGGACTTTATATTACGAAATTATTAAGAAAATAAAGTATTGTCGGCAGTAGAATTCATGTTTTCAGAAATGCAGCTGCTAGTTTTACTATATATCAAAATCATGTTTGAGGTTGAATATGAAGGCCCCAAAAGAAGGCTATCAAATGCAATTGGATACACGGAAGAAAAGCTATCTAATGCAATTGGCGAAGAAAATCAGACTCATGCCAATTACAGTGAATCTTCTTTTCTTTTCATTTCAAGTCACTGTCTGGTACATCATTAATCACCATAATCACAGACTTGCCATTCCCATTTGCAGGAACCTGCAAAGGTTCCAAGGAATCAACTATATCTCGCATTAGAGGCCTTGCTTTTGGATTTCTATGCAAGCAATGATAAGCCAGCATTGCTGCCTTATGGACTCCTTTAATAGGATAATCCCCCTCTAATCTCGGGTCTACAATGTCGAATAATTTCCTTTTTTCCTCAAGCAAAGGGAGAGCCCAATCTGCAAGGTTTTGCTCTCGTGCTGGACGCAATTTGTCTAGCGATTTTCTGCCTGTAAGAAGCTCGAGAAGAACTATACCAAAGCTGTAAACATCACTTCTAGGACTCAGATGACCTGCACACAAGTGGAAGGCACAATGACAATCTACTAAACTTGTGTACTTCATTTACAACGTCTATACTCAGTATGAGCACTGAGTGTTAGCTTATTTCAAAACCTGTCATTATATATTCAGGTGCTGCGTAGCCATAAGTTCCCATTACGCGGGTTGAAACGTGAGTTTTATCTCCCATAGGTCCATCTTTTGCAAGACCAAAATCAGAGAGCTTCGCATTATAGTCCTGTGTAAGTAGAGGTTTTGCCAACTTAAATCAGAACAGAATAGCAATAATCCTGCACAAATTTATCATCAACTTCGACACTAATTACAAAGGAAAAAGAGAGAGATCGAGAACTTTGACACTCAAAGCAAAAATTTTTATTTTGGCATTTTTCATTAATTTATGCAGAAGCTAAGTAAACTAATTGAATTTGATTGTTTCTCTCTCAGGTGATAATAACAAACTAACCAGGTCAAGTAGAATATTGGATGTCTTAAAATCACGATAGATAACAGGTTTTTCAGCTTCATGAAGAAAGGCAAGTTCCTTTTGCTGCACCAAATGCAATCTTCATTCTAACATACCATGGAAGAGGAAGCAATACTCCTGCGAAAAAACATGGAAAAAAATGACCAAAAATCTAAAATAATATGTATATTTCCCTTGTTTGCTCGTATCTGTCAAGCATATTTTCCTTGCTAAAATCAGCATGGTTTATGTTGTTTATTATTTAAAATTTTAAAGTTAATAAAAGAAAAGGTTCCAATTCTCAAAGATTTCAATTTCTGAAGAAGATGCTTACTTGAAGACAGATTATTTTCAACACTACCCTGAGCCATATACTCATATATTAGAACCCGATGTTCGTCTTCACAGCAGTATCCAATCAACTTCACCAAATTTGGATGAGAAAGGTGGCCCAGAAATATCACCTCTGCCTAAAAATCGTAAGAATCTCTTGATCAACAATATGAATGACATAATAGATATAGAAAAAGTAAGAGAAGATAAAAAGGATTACAAGCCATTCTCTGTGCCCTTGAAAACTATTATCACCATCATGAACTTTAACAGCAACAGCAAGAGGCTCAAGTCCCTCTCTTAGATCTTCAGTAATGAATCCTTTATAAACACTTCCGAATCCTCCTCCACCCAACACACAGTCTTGCCTAAAGTTTCCAGTGATTATCTTAAGTTCGTCATAGGCAAACGCAATTAATGGATTCGCAGTTGAATCCCGGCGTAGGTCTTCTACTTCCTCAGCATTTGATGGTAACTTCCTATCATCGTTTCTTGCTTTGCTTGATGGGCTTGGATCTTTTAGAGAATCTAGGATAGAAATTATGAGAAGACTTAGAATCACATTTAGCCCACCACCTTACAAATTTTAATCTAAAACAGAACAACATCAAATATGTTTCATGAAAACAAAGCAGTATAATAAAGAATTAATTTGAATCATTCCTAATACTTCATTTTTATCACCAATAAACAGAAACTAGTGTCTCGGTAAAAACAATCATGCACAATAATAAGAGGGCGCATAAAGAAACCTAAAAATATATTGGGAGAACAGAAATTGAAAGTAAGATTACTAATTCCCAGAGGAAGAAAAAGAAAGAAAAAAAAAATATGGAAAAATTGGTCTTTCAAATTTACAAGTAATATAACAATGTATTTTCCTTTCCCAAACTCGTGCATGAGCCATAAAATAAATTTATTGACAATCACTATTCCAACCTACCATATATACAAAATAATAACTATAGTTTACATAAATAACAAATTACAAATTGTGATCGAATTAGTCATAATTTTATTAATGTAAATAGCAAAGGTAAATATTAAGATAATATTTAAGGCATTGAGAAGTTTCCACTTTCCAACTTGGAAAAGAAAATAGAAAAAGTATATCACCTTTATTAGTGGGCAAAAAAAAAAAAGGGAAGTTAAAGGGACATTTCCTTCCATCCTTTGGTTAATCAAACTGCAGATTGATGAGATATCCTAACAAGTTATATTTGTAAAATTCCGCAAGTAAATGGATTTGACCTATCTATTCGCAAAAGCTAATTCAATAGAGGAAGGTTGCCTAAACCATTATAGAAATCATTTGGTTCTAATATCACATTATGAAAGCTAATTCAAGAGAGGAGGGTTATACAGGCCAAGACATTATAAGCATAGATTGGATTTGATAACATGTAAAATTCAGTAACATAACTTTTAGGAGAAATTTTTAGGTAGGCTCCGTATACCATATCATCCATAATTTACATCAACCAATGAAAATAAAATAATTAAATATATGTCACCATGTGAATGGATTAGTCTATGGATGACTTACTAAGTTTACCTCAGAGTTTCTCAACTTTTAGTTCAAGGGAGTCGAAGCCATAATTTATAGCAAGCAGACGTGGGATAATCCATCAATCTTCGAAGATACAAAATTGTAATGTTTTCATGTGAATCAATTGGAAACTTCCAAAAGAAAATATATGGAATCCTAACAAATACAAGAGAAACAGTGCACGAACGTTAAAAGTGTAAGAATATCAAATCTTGCAGAATTTTGTGATAAAGACATACTAATCAAAATCAAACTTCATTCCAAAATCTGAGCAAGCAAAGGAAAAGAAATGAAACTGGACAATGAGAAACAGAGAGCAGAGCAGAAAATTAACAACAGAGCATGATCATCATCTTAACCAAACTAAAAAATTGTTGCTAGCAGATTGTAATAATAGATAAAGACACAACCAGAGAAACCCACTTCTTAAAATCAAACAGGTAACCAAATATAGATGGGTAGATTGGAATTAGAAAGCAAAGAGAGTAGCAACCAACCTGGTTTAGCATTTGATGAGACTCCATAAAATGAAGGCTCCCATTTACACCAACAATTTCCCATTATAAAGCTCTACATATAAGAAAAAAGGAAAAAAAAAAATACAACAAAGTATCTGCTTTCTAATTTCTTCAGCACCAACAAAAGGATGAAACTTAATATCAATTTTAAGGCCAAATAAGTAAAAGAAAACACTTGAAATGAAAGAAGTTTTATGTTAAGTGAAATGAGAGAGAGGGAGAGAGAGAGAGAGATAGAAAAAGTGTTGTGGGTGGATATGTTGGTGACAGAAAGAGAGTTTGTTGATGGAAATGATGGAAGAAGTGTTGTGGGTGGATATGTTGATAACAGAAAGAGGGTTTGTTGATGGAAATGATGGAAGAAGTGTAGTGAGAGGCGGGTTGTGGCAGATCAAACCGAATCTGCTAAATAAATTAAATTTATACAGTTATTAATTATGCGGTGATATTTTTATAAATATTTATCATATACTATTAAATAAAAATTTATTAATTTATTAAAAAATATTTATTAGTTCATTAAAAAATATTTTTTATAAATAAAGTAAAAATTTCTAAGTTTATTGAGAAATTTTATTACTAATAAATTGAAAAAAGTTTCATTACGAATAAATTAAATATTAATTAGTTTATTAAAAAATATTCATTAGATTATTAAAAAGTATTCATTACAAATAAAGTAAAATTTTATTAGTTTATTAAGAAAGTTTATTGCGAATAAACTGAAAATATTCATTACAAATGAATTATAAATTTATTAATTTTTTGAAAAAAATTCATTAGTTTATTAAAAAAAGTTTATTACAAATAAAGTAAAAATTCATGAGTATAATGAAAAAGTTCATTACAAATAAACTGAAAATATTTATAATATTTTCATAATAAATGAACTAAGAATTTATTAGTTTATTAAAAAATGTTCATTAGCTTATTAATGAAGGTTTATTTCTTATATTAATATAAGTTCATTTTATTTTTGTATATTTAATTTAATAGATTTTTTTGTATTTTGATTTATAGGTATGAATTCATTGAATCATTTTAAAAGAAACTCAAAATGTAACAAAAAATCGAGACAAAACGTATAAAAAAAATAATAAATCTAGACGAATAATATCTAAAAACAAAAAAAAAACTACAAGATAACTGTTGATTTTGTTTTATAATAAAATAAATTTTTATTAATAAACTAATAAATATTTTTTAAATAACTAATGAATCTATATTAATAAATGAATATATATATATATTTGTTACACTTGTTTAGTACATAATTCTACTTACCGATATCTCCGGTATAATTTGCGGTGGCAGATGGCAATTGCAATTCTTGGGCTATGGCGGAGATGGGCCCACAATACAAATTCTCAATTGTTCCTTAAATTTTTGAATTTTCAGAAAAGAAATATGCTTTTGAATTTCATGCGCTTTCGTTTTAGTGCCCACATTGATCACTACCCACCGATCAATCTTTTCCTATCACTCTTCTCTTTTGCTCTCTCAACTATAAGCCATAGCTAATGAGAGCTTCCTTTTCTTTGAAGTGTTTGTCGTTCCCACTGTCTGTGGGTATAGTTTAGTGTTAGTTAATACCGCATTTCCAACAAACTTTGCAACCACTCTACCTACTAATACAATACTGTAATTTGTTGGCAATTATTACACTTGGGATATGTAATATCGTCGACTAACGAAAATAAAACAATTAAATATATAAAATTACATAATTTGATTGTTTTAGTTATTTGATAACACAATTCCAACACATCTTAAAGGTTGGTGGCTAATAATAATAAGAAGAAGAAATTGAATGTGATGAACATTTATATAGGCTCATTAATTATTAATTAAAAGTGGAAAATGTACATGTGATTAGATTTAGTTTGTAAAGATTAAGTGATGAATATATAATAGTAATGGATCTCTAGAAAGGACAGAAAGTGAAAGACGAAAAGGTTTTTATATTCCATATGGTTCTTTAGTTTAATTGGGTACATTATGTTCCTCCATATATATTATTACTAACTCACTGGACAAACCATGTTAATGGAGTAATTTTTATGGTTACTTTTAATTCAAAACCTCTCTTTTCAATGCACAATTATATATTTTTATTATGAACAAATAAAAAGAAAAACAAGATAATAATAATAATAATAATAATAATAATAATAATAATAATAATAATAATAATAATAATAATAATATGGATTGAGAGAAGAGAGTCAAAATAGAGAAAACGAGGAAGCCAGGTTTCAAAAACAAAATTCCAACAGTATATTCACATTAAAAAAAAAAAAAAGTGAGATTGACCAAAATCTAATAAAGAAGTTGAATTAAAAAAGAACTACAAAGAATCAAGATTCAAACTGTTCAATCACTTTTTTTATATATAACTATATATCTAAAAGAAATGTTATTTGTTGCAACAATATTTATACTACTTTATTCCATTTGTATTAAAATAATAATACATTAATGCAAGATAAACAATACAAATAGATGATTTAGTAAAACATAAATATTTCAATGCAAAATTAAAGTAAAAAAATGGTTAGCATATTTTTGTATATGTAATTAAGTGATAAATTGTGCGGCGGCGCACCCGTTGGAAAATTTGCAAATGAATTAACCAAAAATTCAAGTTGCATTCGCTTTGTATTTAACACTTCAGGGTTAGATCAAATCAAAAATTTGGGGTAAGAAGTAATTAATAGACAACAAAATATCAGCTCAATCAGGCTGTTGCAGTTGGGCGTTTTCTTGGGTATTTTGCCAAAACAGGGTAATAGTTATCAAAATCTCCATTGGAGGGTGATATTGACCAACGATTGGCTAAAAGAAGAGCTGTCCGCGCTTGAAAGAAGCAGGACTGTCGGAGTCCGCTGTTTTGAAAAGCGGACAGTCACTTCCGCTTCTTTAAGAGGCGTACAGCCCAATTTAACGTTTGGAAGCATTTGGATCCATTTGCAAATTATGCAATTCTTACTGATATAGCTGAGACTAACACTAGCGATTTGTCTTCTAGTCAGCTTTTAAACTATCCACATTTAATGAGAGAGTGGTGAACTTTAAATTTTATAAAAACCAAAAATTTTTTAAAATTTTATAATATAATAATTCTCCTAACAATATAAATATACATTTAATTTGGCCAAAATATACTATAACAAAACAAATCCAAAACTCTTTCGTATAAGAATTTATTCCAAAAATTTATTCCTGCGGAGATTTTAAAATATAAAATAGAATAATAAATTGGTTTTTCTTTTCATTTTTTTTTTATAATTTTCAACATTTAATACGAACACTATATGTGATAAATATTATGATAACTAAAAATTAATATATGTATTATATAAATAATATAACCTAAAAATTAAATTTTTAACTAAATTGATATATGTTTTTTTTATTTTACGTTGATTTCATCTTAAAAAAAATGGCTGTTTGTCATAAAATTTATAATACCTAGAAAATTTTGAGGATAAATAAAATCAATTTTAAAAATGTTAGATAAAATAATTGTAAATGAAAAATACTTCCATTGCAAAAAAATGTAATAAAGTGCTGCACAACTTTAATTTTTAATTATTTTAATTAAAAATATCACTTACAAATACTTAATTAGTTTAAGCCAATACCAAAATAAAAGGATTTAATTGGTAAGTTAAATGGATCACATAATTGCCTTTAACAATGAAGACATTCCATGCATGAAATTAAGATAAAATTAAGCTAAGGTGGCAGACAAAATATTTTTTTTCTTTAATTTTTTTAAACTGCATGTACACACGTAAACCCACTCTTTCACTTTCTTGCACCTGCACAACCCATTTCTGTTTAATCCAATAAGAAAGAAGGCTGTTAGGTGTGGGGTGGGGTGGGGACCAGTCCCGTCCGCTGGGCGCCGCACAGTTATGTTCCGCTTTTTTAAATGAAGGATTCTATAGTGCACCCGGTATAAATTACACTTGATACTTTAACATCATTGGATCATCAACTTTCTTTTCAGAAATTTAAGGTTTTCGCATAGTCTGGTATTGTTTGGAGAACCCCAAATTTTCTCAAGTCCCAAATCTTAATTTTCCTTTCCTTGCCAAACGTAGCCATAAGATGACCATTAGGGTGGAATGCCATTGCTAAGACAGGACCACGATGGCACAGCATTTTGACAAGGGGAGCTGCACTGGTGGAGTTCCAAATGCTCACCACACTTCCTGAATGGCCCAAACCAACAACCCCATTGAAGGGATTAACCTTCATCACATCGCTACGGGCTAAACCTGTCCGTATGTTACCAATCATCTCACCCATCGTCACGTCTTGATAGTGAAGTTGTCCGAATTTGTTAATTGATGCCAAGAGAATGATTTTTTAGAAACTGAAGTCTTCGTACTGCACCATGTTCCTACAACGCATTCAATGCAAACTTAGTTCTGGAAACAAAATTTATCATTCTGGATAACACCATCGAGTAACAGATGGTGGATTTTTGTTAATCATATTATTAATTGTCACAGCAGTAAATAGCATGTTCATTTTATGTCCATCTAAAACAACACCACAACATGCTGCATGAGATACAAATTCCAAAAGAATAACCAATGAAAAACTTGGATAAAAGCTATGTAGTTTATATGCACCAGGCGAACATAATGTTTTCTTTAATGAAAAAAAATGAGACTTGCTACCTGCATGAAACTTTCATGCTCTACGAGGTCGTCTGTGGGATGCTAGATGGTGAACAATCAAGAACAGGTCCAAACATCCAATGAAAGCAACATAGACCATTGTGCTTTTATTTACAACAAGAGGCCGTACATCAACCCCTACAAAACAAAGAGCACAAAATTGTGCTTTTCTTTACAATAAACATAGACAACAAAATAGTGCTTTCTTTACAAAAAAATGCCATACTCCAATTCAAAAGATTGAACTACAGTATGTGAAGATGATTAATAGAAAAGATGGATTCTTTCTTACTAAACCTTCGGTTAGTGTTCTTGGTATACAAGTTCTTGTCTGACAGTATTTAGCCCCCACTCATCAGTACCAATCAGAAGTATCATACGATAGATGACATAAGGGTCATCACACACAGAAGATTTCTTAACATGTAACCCTAAGTGAGCCTTTTTCAAATCTATATTACATGGAAGTGAATTGAATTCCTGAGATTCGTTCTTCAAAGGTAATTCCTAGATACTTGGTAACTAAGACAAACAAGAAAGCATTCCAATCCGCAGACAGAAAATGACATTAAACACTCAAAACGAGAAATAAAGCCATAAACTTGAGTCATATTATTAAAATGGTTTAATGCAAAAATGTTGGCCACAAAAAATACCAAAGATATTTACTGTAGCACAAAGAGCGAATTTTCCAAGGAAAGTAAGCAGACCTTTAAACAATGAAGTCCAGTGCCATCCCTATTATAAATGTATGAGTACCTATCAAAACTCGTAATTATTAGAAAAGACTTTCAGATTGAGTTCCATAACAAGTAAGCTGACAATATTATATTAATCTTATTATAAGTATCATAACAGAACTTCTCAAGCAAGCAATCTTAATAGAACTAAAATGAGCTAAAGTTCTGCACGTCATGTATTAAATGGGATTCTACAACAGATTGAAAATGAGAATGCTCCTTTTCCAGTAACAAGTTCATCTAAGAGATTAATAAGTGGTAAGTAACTATTGGAGAAATAGAGAGAAACAATACTCTCTTTTACTTATTTTATTTTAAAGGAATATACAAGCTTATATAGTACTTGTGTTCCTAAAATCAAGCAATACAATAGAAAGTAAATCAAAAATACAGAAATAAAGAACAAATGGGAAATATTTTAAAATTAATTCATAATTAAATCCCTGATTTCCTACACTCCCTCTTATGTTGGTGCATAGATGTCAATCATGCCTAACTTGATTATCAAATGCTCAAAGTTATGCCTTGCAAGACCCTTGGTCAATATATCCGCAGTCTGTTGCCTATAAAGAACAAATAGTAGACAAATAGTTCAAGCTTCAAGTTTTTCTTTGATAAATTGCCAATAAATTTCAATGTGCTTCATCCTATCATGCTGGACAGGATTGTGAGCTATAATTGTTGCAACTTTACTGTCACAGTATAACTTTAAAGGAAGTTCTACATTCTTCTTAAGCTCATTGAGAATTCTTTGTATCCACAGTACCTTATAAATTCCTTAAGTCATCACTCTAAATTTAACCTCTGTGCTACTCCGGATAATAACACTTTGTTTTTTATTTCGCCAAGTGACAAAGTTTCCCCGCGCAAAAGTATAATACACGGAAGTAGATCTTATGTCAGTTACGAATCCAACCCAATATGCATCTGTAAATACTTCAATACTCCTCTGATTAGTCTTCTTAAAAAATGAACATTTTCTAGGAGTAGACTTCAAATATCTTAAAATCCGGTATACTGCATCAAGGTGTTCTTCATAAGATTCATGTATGAATTGACTAACAACACTAACTGAAAAAACAATATCTGGTTGAGTATGAGACAACTATATTAATTTTCCAATCAATTTCTAGTATCTACCAGTATCAACAGGATCACTTCCTTTTTCCCAAAGTTTCACATTGGGATCCATGGGGGTTTCAGCAAGTCTGCATCCACTCATCCCAGTCTCTTTTAAGAGATCAATGATATATTTACATTGAGATACCACAATTCCTTTCCTTGAATGGACAATTTTCATTTCAAGAAAATATATTAGAGCTCCCAAATCTTTAATCTCAAATTCGGATGCAAGACTCTTTTTTAGTTTCAACCATGTCATCACTTGTGAAAATAATATCATCAACATATACTACTAACGGGGCAACCTTCCCTTCAGAAGAAAATTTGAAAAACAAGGTATGATCAGCTTATCCCAGAGAATATCCTTATTTTCTGACAGATTGTGTGAATTTTTTGAACCAAGCTCTTGGAGATTGTTTAAGGCCATATAATGACCTTTTTAGTTTGCATATTTTGGAGTCAAATTTCTTTTCAAAACCTGGTGGACTATCCATGTAAACTTCCTCCTCCAAGTCTCCATTGAGAAAGATATTCTTCATATCTAATTGTTGCAAAGGTCAATCCAGATTAGTAGCAATAGATAAAAGTACTCTTAATGTGTTCAATTTCCTTGTATCTCTCTACTGAACCATCAAAGTTATATTTTACAGTAAATACTTATTTATAGCCCACAATAGTCTTTTTCTGCTGGTAATGGCACAACACTCCAAGTATTGTTCTTCTCAAGAGCTCTCGTTGCTTCAAGAATTGCTTCCTTCCACTTTGAAATTTTTAAAGCCTCTTGTACACTGCTAGGAATTTTTGCACTAGACAATTTGAATGTGAATGTAGAAAGAGATGGAGATAAATTTGAGTAAAACATAAAGTTGGATAAAGGATATTTAATAAAAGATCTAATTCTTTTGCGAAGAGCTATAGGGATTTTAAGATCAGAAGTCTCAAGAATAAAATGAGAATTACCTGTACTGGATTCAGATTATCAGTTTGCCCTCAATTTGAAATCATGGTCGTGCTGATGAGCCAATTCATCGTTCCTTTGGTTATGGTTCTTTTTTGATAAACTATCATTTTCCAAGTTTGGTCTCCCTTTATGAATCTAATGTCTGTTTCTTTAATATTATCATGTTGTGGCATTATAATAGACTCTTTTTTATTTTCAGTTTCCAAAAGATATTGTTCATAATTTTGATTTTCAAATATAGGCCTAAACTTAAGATAAACATCACTCATAAGAGGAGTTCCCAGAAATAAATCTCGGTCATTTGCTGTAGGTGCACCAGAGTTAGGATCTTAGGAAATAAAAACATCATCTGAAAAAGAGTTAACACATAAATTTTCTATACAAGTCTCCCCCTGAAGATGAATGTCCTTAAAAAAGGTGGTTGTTCAAAAAAGGTGACATCCATCAAGATAAAAAATTTTTTTTGTTATTGAATCAAAACATTTATAGTCCTTTTGGAGAGGGGAATAACCAATAAAGACACATTTTATAGCCATGAGTTCAAGTTTTCCTATTTTTCTATGTTAATGAACAAAAGTTGTACCTCCAAACACTTTTAAAGGAAGATCAGCAGACATTTTAGCATAAGGAAAACATTTTGTGAAAACTTGAAAAAGAGTTTGATATTGTAAAACTTTAGAGGGTAGTGTATTTATTAAGTATGTTGTAGTTAAAATAATCTCTCTCCACAAGTGTTGGGAACTTTAATCGTAAAAAGCAAAGCACGAGCCACCTCTAACAGATGTTTATTTTTTCTTTTAGCAATACCATTCTGTTGAGGTGTATTAATACAAGAACTTTGATGAATGATAAATTTTTCCAAAGAAAAATTTGCCAAGATCATATTAAAGTATTCTTTCCCATTATCACTTCTAAGAACTTGTATATTAGTCTAAAACTGAGTCTGTATCATATTGAAGAAATTTTTAAAAACTCGTTCCATCTCTGATTTTTCTTTGAAAAGGTATACTCAGCAAAGGTGAATATGATCATCAGTAAAAGTAATAAATTTTTTTTTAGAAGGTGTACTTGTTTTAATAGGACCCCCAAACATCACTATGAATCATAGTGAATGGTTTTGATGGTTGTATAGGAAAAAAAGTACGATAATGTTTTGCAAATTCATATATTTCACAATGAAATAAAGAATGATCTTTATTACCAAATAACTTAGGAAACAAATTTTTCAAGTATTTAAAATTGGGATGACCTAATCTAAAATGCCATAATATAACAGTATTATTAGAAACATAAATGGATTCATAACAGGTACTTATTTGGTGGAATTGTCGTCCTGACTCAGATCCATCACCAAAAAAGTAGAGTCATCCACTTTGTCTAATACTGCCAATCATCTTTCCTGAGATCAAATCTTGAAAAACACAGTGAGTTGGAAAGAAATTGGCTTGACAATTTTAATCACGGGTTATTTTACTAACATACAATAGATTACAAAGAGTTTGAGAACATGAAGAACATCATGAGGAGTAGGTGATCGAGACACTACAATATAACATTTTCCTGCAATGGCTAACATACAGTAGATTACAAGAGAGTTTGGAAACATGTAGAGTAAGTGATCGAGACACTACAATAGAATATTTTCCTGCAATAGCTGAAAGAGAGTCATCTGCAATCTTAATTTTTTGATTGCCTGCACAAGAATTATATGAAGAGAAAAGATTTGACAATTCAGTCATATGGTCAGTTGCTCCTGAATCAATTATCCAGACATGATTTAAATTGATACTAATAAGAGTAATTTGTAAATAGTTACCTTTTTTAGCTAAGGAACAAGAAGAGGTTTTTTGAGACTTGAGAAACTCGTATAATTGGTCTATCTATTCCTTAGTAAAAGGAAATAAACTTGAAGAAGATTGTTGCTCTTGATCCAAGACACTAGCTTGAAGTGCATGCCCTTCTCTACCAAACTTCGTTTTCATATTTTTGGGCTTGCCGTGAATTTTCCAACATATTTCTCATGTATGCCATGATTTTTTGCAATCATCACCATGGTCGTTTACCATCATTTTTTCCTTCATCCTGAAACCTCTGGGTTACTAAGGCAGAGCTACATGTATGAGGAATTGGTGATAGAAGCAGATTTATTTTTTAACATCACACTCTATCGTGCTTCTTCTATTCTAACCTCTCAAAAAGTCTCACAAATTGTTGGCAGATGAGTCTTTCCTAGAATTATGGCCCTTACCTCATCTAACTCTTTATTTAGTCTGGCCAAGAATATGAAGACACGATCGTTCTCCTGTCACTTCATAAATCTTACACTATCATCAGTGCATTCTCAGATATCATCATAATATAGGTCTAATTCCTACCACAAAGTCATTAATTCATTATAACAGGAAGTTACATCACAATCACCTTACTTTACATGCCAAAGTTTAGATTTTAATTCAAAAATCTGAGAAGAATTTTTCACATCTAAATATGTATCTCTAACTACTTCCGAAACATCATTGGCTATGGGTAAAAACATAAACAGCTTGCCAATTATAGGTTCTATTGAATTCACCAACCATGCTATAATCAATGAATTCTTTGATTTATAGGTCTTGAGAGCTGGATTTCTATCTGCAGGTTTTGGTATTTCTCTTGTCAGATAACCAAGCTTCCTTTTGCCTTCTAGAATAAGACGAACAATTTGAGACCATTCTACATAATTATTTCCATTGAGCCAATGGATATTCAGTTGAAGAGAGTTATTGGATCCTTTTATCAGGCTGTTGAATGAAATAGAGTTCATATTGGAAATGGTTTCTCTTAATTCAGTTGAATCTTTACTGGTATAACAAGTTAGAGCTATTTTCTAGTGATTCTTGCTCGCCATCAGCAGAAATTTCAATCGGCGCGTATAGTCACGTGCGGCTATTTCTAGCGACTAGATTCTGGTGGATAGACATCGGTGGCTAGTACTTCTCCTTGTATGGGTGGTGAGAGTCAACTCTCTCTTTAGAATAATGGGTATAAAAACCCTAAAAAGAAATTGTCTAAAATTACAAAATAGTAATGGTCGAGCCCAGCTCTGATACCATGTTGGAGAAATAGAGAGAAACTGTACTCTCTTCTACTTATTTTATTTTAAAGGAATACACAAGCTTATATAGGACTTGTGTCCCTAGAATCAAGCAATATAATAGGAAGTAAATAAAAAATACAAAAGGAAATAAAGAACAAAAGGGAAATATTCTAAATTTAATTCTTAATTAAATCCCTGATTTCCTATAGTAACGATAGCATATTTAATGAAATCAAGAGGCAAACATGTATCATAAAAAATAAGTCTTCCTTAAAAAGTGAGAAAAGCTGAGATATTAACCTAAAGTGGAAATAAGTCAACTAGTAACATATCAAAACTCAAATATAAGTCCATTAAAGTTTACAAGGGCAAGCCTTCACATAGCAGTAAGGTCGCTGACTTAAGATCTAAAAGGTTAAGAGTTTTGAGTGACGTTACAAGTCTTCCTTAAGAAAAGAAGGGAAAAACTGCATGTAATTTACATGACGTCTAGCTGACCGTGACTAGTGCAAAATAGTAAGCCACATGCATCGGGTTCGTACACAAGTCCAGTAAAACTTAGACTAGCCCCAAAAGGCATGTCTTACACTGCAATATCCATATATGCACACAATATACTTCAGTAATAAAATCAAACCAGAAGCAATTACCTGAAATTGTAAGGCCAAAAGGGTGCTGCTCTACTCTCTCAAAAAATGCCTACTAACTTACTCTAGAATGAGAGTTTGAGAAATCGAAAACTTCTAATGAGAAGTTAAATAAATCATTAGATGAATACAATTCAACTAAAGATAAGCTTTTAAATTATCATGTCACACTTATTGAGAAAAATACATTATTAGAAAAGGAAGTTAGTAGTCTCAAAAATTCTATATCTAGATTCAACAAGTGGAAGGAAATCCTTAATAAGATGATTGTTATTAATTTCATCCATTCTCAATTTAAAAATATGGAATCTACAGCTTCATCACTTGATTCGTCATTAGAGTCATCCCAAGTTACTTTGAATGCTTTTCTCTTCTCTTTCTTATCATCCTGAATATTAGAGAAATATACTTAAAATTGTTAATGAGATAAACTATAATAGCCATTTTGCACAAAAAATACCACATACTTAAAGTTGCAAAATCTGGAAACCACATGCCTATTTTTTGAACTTTTTCCCAAGATTTTTTAACGCCTACGCACCTCGATAGTATTGTTGAATTGGCGATTCTGTCAAAAGAAAATAAATATCGATGATGGTTATTTAGTCAGTTAAGTTTAAGACATTCTGCTTATATAATGGGTTTGTTCCTATTATATAGGTAGGGTGTTACATTTATTGGTATAACGACGCAAACTACAATGTCTATTTTGCACAAAAAAAATACTACATACTTAAAGTTGTAAAATTCAAAAACCACAAGCTTGTTTTTTGAACTTTTCCCTAAAAATTATCATAAAGATGTAATCTTAGTGCATAAGAAATTAGGAATCAATATACCACTAAATGAAACAAAAATTTAATAGACTGAAAATTACTGCTAAAATAGGACTTCATCAATTAAAGTATATAATGTTCATGAAAGTTCATATGTTATATATTGCATAATGTTAATAGTAGAAATTTGCAGTCACAAAGGTTTAGATATATGCTGAAATTTACTTAATTCAAGTTTATAATGCATAAAGGTTAACTTTTCTAAAATACTAAAACATACATTACTAACAGTATTGGGATTTGACTTTTAAATTATGGTAATCTAAGTTGGACTTAGATTAGGATAAGTAATTAAACTTGGATAAGGAAATGTATTCCTAATTGAAATGTCATTCCTTTTCTTGATTGAAAAGTTTATGGTGCCTATAAATATAGGCAAATTCAAGGCATAAAGGTGTGAAGCCAAGGAAGTAAATAAAGGAGCAACTTGGGGATTACAAGTTTAAGTTTTTGCTTAGGTATTCTTAAGTGTGGATAAAAATTCAAAAGAGGGCTTTGAAAAACACCTTTGGCAGTTTTGGAGTAAGAGGTGAAATACAATAAATTGTAGGTTTGGGTTTGATCAACTCAAGAGAGATACAATTTTATTGTATTTTAATTTGTTATTTTCTCATATAGTAAAGAATTTGTTACTCTCCGTAGACGCAGGCAATCAAGGGCCAAACCACGTAAATCTTGTATGCTATCTTATTTTATTTGGCTTGGATTTCTGAATTTGATATGCTTATTGGTTATTTTTCTTAACAAGTGGCGTCAGAGCCTGAATTCAACAATCATGTCGGGCAATTCAGTTTCACTCTTTTGTAAACAAGGGTAAAGGAACTCCTAGTTCAACAAGGTTCCGCTAAAGTGTTGAACGGAAATGAAAAGTAAAAGCCATACAAGATGAACGATGAATATTGGAAAAAGCTTAAGGAAAGGTATGAGATATACCATCTAATAGGCAGTACGGTGAAGATCTCAAGTATTAGCTAGAAATAGGTTGCCTACATATATTGTTTCCAGGGGATAAATGGTTGTAAATAAGTGGAACTTACTGGTAGTGGTCATATGGAGAGATTGTGGTCTCTCTCTGAAATCGAGTAGCGCCATCGACTGGTTTCAACTACTCATGGTATATTGGTCGTGTTTGAATCAAGGTGCAGGCAAAAATCTAATTTGATTATATGTAGTTGAGGAACTTAGGCCGATAACATTGATCCAATTCAAAAGTCAAAGTGTAATGTTGGGATTTGACTTCTAAATTCTGGGATCCAAGTTAGACTTATATTAAGATAAGTAATTAAACTTGAATAAGGAAAGGTATTCCTAATTGGAATGTTATTCCTTTTTTTGATTCATAAGTTTAGAGTACCTATAAACATAAGAAAAGACATTAAGTGTTAGATAGGTACTCTAAAGGCAATCACTTTTATCACTTATTGTACAATTTCATTTCATATGAATAAAAGACTTTTTCATTTATTAATGTTCATTTATATTGTAAATTGATTGGATCTTAAATTAATTAATGAAGTTCATGATATAAATACAGCATGAAGGAAATCATGATGAGATTATGATATTGAGATTCCTATCATGTGTAATTATGGTTATATCTAAACTAATCCCTAGTCATAGGATTAACAAGACTGGACATTATTAATCCGGATAAACTAGCACATGTTATACTCCTTGATTTGATCAAGTAGTAGATCTCATAATCTGTAGACATGAGTTGAGTAGAGTTAACATGTGGATGCTTGCTAGAGTAGTCAAGTACATTGGATGACCTGCTATGAGACCATCATATGATTATCTATTCAAATGTCAATGATAGTCTTA
This sequence comes from Balakata baccata, assembly GCA_949630135.1. NCBI lineage: Eukaryota > Viridiplantae > Streptophyta > Magnoliopsida > Malpighiales > Euphorbiaceae > Balakata > Balakata baccata. The sequence goes on from CATIWF010031742.1 coordinate 48,004, forward strand.
TCATAACAATGATGCAAATATCCTTAAACTTGAGGTACTCAAGGATATCTTGGATATTAATTCAGTTCTTTGACTCCATTTCTTGTTGTCTCACAGAGGTTGCTCATAGGGTGGTGATTGGGTACATCTTAAGGTATTCGAAGGTAATTGGATAGCCAACAGAGGATTCACTACTCCTGATACAGGAAGTCTATATACGGCCTCATGTCATGATCATTACTCGGGAACATCTAGTCGAAGTGCAAATGTCACGAAAATGGTCTTCAATGACATGTCTATTTGAGTAATGAGTCATAGTGATAGGATCTAACATCACTTAGGTTAGGTGTGATGTAATCAGTCTAGCGGGAGCTAACACATAATCTATGTTCTGAACCGAGTGAGGTATAAAATGGTGAAATGACAAATTGCATAGACAATTGTTTATGGAAAGGTTAGTAGTTAAACCACTACTTTTCGACTAATTGTGGGTCATGATCATGTGTTGCTAGACACTTATGATTTGCTTGAGATTAAGTGTTAATCCAAGTGGCCAATATAGCCAGAAACCTAATTGGTCACGCATATTAAAAGTATGAAGGAGAAGTAAAATGGGCTTTTGGATATAATCCAAAACAATAAGAGAAAAACTATGTCCAAACACATTCCTAACCGGGAATGTAGTTCCCAAACAGGTACTTTCCCAATCGAGACTAAGGTTTTGAAAAAGAATATGAGTCTCCTGATAAAAAAATAGATTGAAACAGCACAAAGTCCCAACCAGAAAAGTGGCTTCCCAACCAGGACTTGCTCAATGTGGGCAGTTTTTCGAGTGGAAAATAAGTTTTCCGATTGAGACATGGGACAAATTATAATCTGATTAAGATTCTATAATCAAGGGTTACGAACCCTTGTTCCAAGTAAACTATAAATAGTCCTCTCTCAGACTATTTCTAAAGCTGCAACATACATAATTAAATCATTAATTCCTCTCTTCCTCTCTCAAGGATTAATTATATTGTTAACATATTAGATTAATCTCAGCCATTGCTTTAAAGGTTTTCTCTCTTCTCCATTTGTATGGATACCATCAGAGGTAATCCTATAGGATTACTGTGGTTTGCTACAACCCGGTAAGAAGAGAATCGAAATAAGAATACTTGGTTTTGAAAGGTAATAATCTTCTATTATTATATAGTTTTAATTGTTCATGATTACATAGGTTGATCTTCTTTTTAGAGTTTGTAAAATTTTAATTTTTCGTTGCGTAATGTGTATAAGATGCATGTGCAAACTCCAACATTAAGATATGAAGCCAAAGAAGCAAATATAATAACAACTTGAGAATTGCAAGTTTGAGTTTTTGCTTGGGTATTCTTGGGTGTGGATAAACATTTAAAGAAGAGGTTCGGGAAACATCTTTGGGAGCTTTGGGGTGAGAGTTATTCATCTAACTTATATGAAATGTGAAATACAATAAATTGTGAGTTTATATTTGATCAACTCAAGGGAGATACAATTTTATTGTATTTTAATTTGTTATTTTCTCATATAATGAAAAATTGGTTACTTTCCATGAATGTAGATAATCAAATGCCAAATCACATAAATTTTATGTGTTCCCTTATTTTTTTTAGCTTGAATTTTTAAATTTAACATGCTTATTGGTTATTTTTCCTAATAGGCATAAGATATTTACATGTATACTAGATAAATATAAGAGAATTCATTAGGCATAAGGAAAATTCTTAGCCTATAAGGATTCTAAATAAATTAAAATAGAAAAAGAGGAGAAAAATAACTAATTGAACCTAAAGTTTACCTGCATGTTTCCGTAGGGATAGCACAAGCAAGTGGGGAGATGATGCTATAGGTTATAGGTGATGGGTATTGCTTTCAATGACGACTTCTACTGGAGACTGTTGGTGCTAGCGGCTGACGTGGGCGATGGCTGCTATCTATAGAGGGAGTTGCTAGTTGGCGACGAGAGAGTAAAAAGGAGTATCATTAATAGATTTGGGTTATGCATATATATTTATTCTTTATTAGTTTAGACCTGAAACAATGTCGATTTATGAGCATATATTAAGGTAATTAACTCTAGTCTAATAAAAAATCACAAAAACTACACTAAGAGTCTATTTTGAATTAAGTTTCGAAAAAATAGTTTTCAGAAAAAATTTATATTTTTAATTTTTTATATTTTAAAAACGGTTTCTAATAAAAGTAAATAAATAAATATTTTATAAATTAAATTTTAAAAAAATTATAAGAAATTAAATAATTAAATAAAAAAATTCAAAACATATTTTTATATTGACAATAACAAACTCAATATCAATCCAAACACCGCATAAGCCGGAAAACAACGCCGTTTTTGAACTGAGGAACTCAAAGCCCGGGTTTCCCTTCCCACGAACCTTCTCACACTTCCTCTCACTCTATGGGTGGCTTAGAAATTGGTGCTAAGTGTAACTGCACAGCGATCAGACTTCAGTAATTGATAGTGTTCTCAAGTAAAATGAAAGTTGATAGTTTAATTTTCATTTATGGTTTTGTGTTGGGATTATTTTATATTTCAAAACTTGCTAATTCAGCTGTCCCCAAAGACCCATTTCTTGGAATCCCTCCTCAAGGTCGATCTCCCTTTACACTGGTTTATCTCAATTTATTTTTTTCCCAATTTTATTTCCTTCGTCTTTTCTAACGTGATATTTTTCAATCAATTTTTTCTTTTCTGGGAAATTTTGTGTACCCAGATGAGAATTATTTCAAGACAACATCTGACACGATAAAATGTAAAGATGGATCGAAGAAATTTACCAAAGCTCAGCTCAATGATGATTTCTGTGATTGCCCTGATGGCACTGATGAGCCTGGTGGGTTTTACTCGGCTTCTTATTTTTCTTGTGCTTACGTTCCATCATCTTGAGCATTCTTTTTTCATTTAAGTTATTTCAATTTTTTATTGCTTTAGATCCTACACAATTTTCACTTTTGGAGCTTTGAGAATTGTAGTTTCAACAAAAAAAATTGTTTTTTATGCTCTATTGTTCTGGTTGATTGGTTAATCTTCTTTGCATGGATAATGTACTTAATCCTGTTCTTGAGGGCCATTCCTTTTGATTCTATTTCCATGCTCACTCTGTTAGAATTTTAGTTTGTTCTCCAATTCAAAGATTTCCACAATTTTCCATTGATAATATGCTAGGATCAGGCGAACTTGTTAATGTTTTTTTCTATTGACTATATATATTGTTGATTGTAGGCACGTCAGCTTGCCCAAATGGAAAATTCTATTGTCGAAATTCAGGACATACTCCTCATTTATTATTTTCTTCCAGAGTGAATGATGGGATCTGCGGTAAGTGTGCCATTGGAACCTTGTGCAATGAAGTTTTGAATTTTTGCTTCTTTATCTTTTTGTTTAAGCACTATTTTTGTGGTTTCCTCATCCTTTGGTTCAGAAAAGGACAAAAACCTAAAAAACATTTTGATTATAATTGAAATAACTGGAAGCAATATTATTGATCACACGTTAGTCAAACTCTTCTGTTGATGGGACTATTGTCACCAAAGATCTGCATGATACGGCCTTGTTAGCAATGTTAAATTTGTCTATATTTTATGTTTATCTTTAGAAGGGGTAGAACTTAAAGTGCTGGTGGAAAACCAAGCTAGAAGCCAAAAACTAATTTATTGGTTATTTTTATACTTAAATTTGTTAAGGTAGTTCTTAAAGAAAATTTATTATTCTTTGCTGGTAGATCTCCGTGATGTTCACTGCTATATTGTTGCCTGCCTTATAATTGTATCTATGAGCACGATCAGGACATGGATCACCCATTACAAGCAAATAGTGTCTACTAGTTCTTCATCTCCACTTTTGCAAGGTTAGATCAGGAGATTGAATATTGTAGTCTAATATCATCAATGAAGAAGATATGCAGGGGTTTAGCACATACAAATACATATACTGCCACCCTACAAATCTACCATTTCTATATAATGAATAATGGTATCTCTCTAGAAACTGACACATGTAGCTTTAGATTTGCTTCTTGCTCCAAAATTACTTATGTTTCATGCCTTCACTGTTTACCTGCTCCTTATTTTTCATTTTTCACACTGCATAATGCAATCCATAACCAATTAGAAAAATGAAACAATTTCAGAGCATCAAGACATAATTACTCCTCAATTTCAAAATCCCACATCTTTGTTCCCCCTTTATCTCTCTCCTCTTATGTAAAACCATAATTTCAATGTTTGATCTGATCATTGCTTCATTTTACAAATATCCAATCTACATTATCAGTCATCATTACTATGAAAATTGCAGAAAATGTAGGTAGCAATGGTGTTCATTCTTTCTTCCATACTCCTACAGTTTACTATGTTGTTGTTGTTGCTTCTGATATAGTGCTTCCATTTTCAGCAACAACCATCCACATGCTTGTACTATTATGTGATCCTCGGTTGACAAGTTTAATTTTGGAGGAATTCTATTGGAGTGCTTCTATTTTTCAGCTCTTTATTTAGGCTGCTTTTGGATTTTGTTATACCCATTAAATAATGTGAAATAATGAATGAGAAATGAGAAGTTGCTCCTGTGTGCACATATAATTATCAGAATATTTTGGTGAATGATTTAACTCTCTTAAGTTTATTTTTACATCAGAGCTTACTATAAAATGACTATGAATATGAACTGGTATCTGCTGGAACAGAAAACCATTTAGTCTTGGTCAATTTGAGAAACAAGGTAAAAGGAAATAAGTGGGTTTTTTCTCTGGTCTAACTGATTTAGATACAACTTGCAAGCCTACTCTAAAATAAAATAATTATTGAGGTATAATTCATATAACGATGTTGCTGAGGTATATTTTGATGTTTGATGATTCCCCAAGAACAAGTGTCTAGGACTAGTTTGGAGAATTTTCACTAAGATGATTGGCAATTGGAATTATTATAAAGTTCCTTATGCCAGTAGCTTGTTCCTCTTTCCAAGAGCCTAAAATGAAGATTTGAGGGGCTGATTGTAACAGAAATAGGTACAGGTGGCATTTTGTATTAAAAATGACTACAAAGGGCAAAATGACAAAACATCACAAGTACAGGTTACACGTGTATTAGGCCATAATATTATTATGAACTTGATAGAATGAATAAGACATGCATAAAATAACAAAATTAATCTAAAATTTGTTTAGGAAAGGGAAGTTAGTAATTTTTTTTTGGTTATTGTGCTTTTATTGCAAGATTAATTTATTTACCTATAAAAAATCTGTTGTTCTCTATCTGCTGATAATCTCATATTTTTCTTCGCTGAAACTCTTTTCTTTGTATACTTTTAGTCTTTTAACTTTTGACATTTGGATGGCTTTTGAATTATAGAAGAGAAAAAATGGAGGAAATAATTTAAAAATTTGCAATATTTTCTTAATTATAACTACTAAAAAGTCTTGCTGATTAAGAAATAGAAATGATAGGATTTGCAGTTAAAATTAATTCATGATGGGCTTCTATGTGTTTTATTTCTTTTTTTTTTTTTCCCTTTAATACTAAATTTAGCTCCCTTTTTTTTTTCTGATTCAGATTGGAGTTTTGTGCAAACTATCCATCTACTCTACATGTTGAAACTTTACCAAGTGACCAAGCTCAACCTCTCCAGACCCCGAACTTGACAATAGAATCTTGGATCAATACTTCAAAATTTAAATTAATTAAACCATTTAGACAAATGTTTCCAGTCTATAAAATCGAAAATAATAAAATTAAAAATAACATATTGAGATATAAAATATTACACAAATCCATGCAATGCACCAGTATAAAGCTAGAATAAAAGAAAATGATCATGCATTATCTTTTAGTAAGCATTGAATGAGGACTGCAAAAAAAAAATATGCCGCTAATTATGATGGCTCCAATGTCTTGTTTCAATTATTGCTTTGTGGTTTGATATTACATTGATCTCTGTGCTGGATCCTCCAGTTACATCCCCTGCCCCCTTTATTCTCATTTTGGTTCAAAACAAGGATGCATATTCTTAATTTTTCCTCTTTGTAAGAATTTACTGGCCCACCCTGCAGACTGCTGTGATGGGAGTGATGAATATGATGGGCAAATTAAATGCCGAAATACATGCTGGGAAGCTGGAAAAGTGGCTAGGGATAAGTTGCACAAGAAGATCACAGCATATAAGGAAGGAGTTATTTTAAGAAAGCAGGAGATTGAAAAGGCAAAACTAGCAATTGCCAAAGATGAGGCAGAGCTGTCGAAGCTACGAAATGAGGAAAACATACTGAAAGGGCTAGTTCAACAGCTTAAGGGTATAGTTTGGTCCATGTTTTCTCCTCAATAGCATTTATAATTGTTCTGTTTAATTATGTCCATCCAAGTCTGTGAGCCACTGAATTGAGTTGCATTTACTGATTGTATTTCAATCTTCCATACTTATTGCTGTTAAAATCAAAATATCCAAATGTATTACACATTACTTTAAGAAAATATGAGCACAATAAAAGTTAGGTATGCAAAACATGTCTGAAGGCAGTTGTTTCGTAATGTGGAACTAACTGCTATACATTGCTTTTCTTCTTCAACTCCCATGCAGAGCGCAAAGAACAAATAGAGAGGGCAGAAGAGAAAGAGCGCTTACAGAAAGAAAAAGAAGAGAAAGAAAAAAGAGAAGCTGAAGCAAAGTCTAATACAGGTAGAAGTAAAGTGGAAGAGCAAAGTAATCAAGTAAAAGGACAGATTATGGAGGAAGCTAATGCTGAAGATGAACCCTTGGAAAGTATCCATGATGATAAAATTGATGTTTTAGATGATCCTTCTTTGAATCAGGTTAGAGTTTACCTTTGATTTTGAACTTTTTCCTACATCTATATGAACATGTTCTCTTTTGTTTTTTGTATTTCAAAATAATTTCTTAATTTTGTTCAAGTACTTCTGGTTCTTACAGTTTGTTCTGATAGCATGATTTTGAAAGCTAACTTAGATGAAGATACTACTGTAGAGGTTTAGACTCTAGGCAAAAGGATGTTCTTAACAATTGTAACGTTCATGCACTTTAATAGGATGATGAAAAAGACCATGCTGTTCATTTGGCTGATGCTGAACGAGATGTTACTTCCAGTAAAGAAAGATCACCAGCAAATGAAGTGGAGCAAGTAAAAGAGTCTGCAGCTCCAAAAAGCAAAGATGAGACTGCATTTGTGCATGAAACTGTTCATGATGCTGGCAGTGAAGTATCTCATGATGAAGATGTGAACTTGGTAATTCGTTTTCCTAACAGCAGGAAAGAAAAAGTGAGAGAGAACGAGAAAGTGCATTTACTTTTATCATTCTCCAAGAATAACCTGAAATTCACTCTTTAGTATTTGCTCTTTGTTTAAAGTTCTAACATGCTGGTTACTACAGTATTTGGTTCATTTATGATCTTGTTTCATGGAGTGGATTTCGCAATAGTTTTGCTGTCACATTGTGTGCATGCGCGCGCGTGTTGAGATAGCTTTAATAATATTCATGCTTACACTTCCTTTGGGACATGCATGAATAGGATAAGGTAGTCAAGTTCAAGTTTCAAATAATGTATTAAACAGCATTGTATCTGCAAGATTGTGAGATGCTTGCAGAGCAATACGAGATTGGATTGTGGCTGTGTTGTTGAAATCACAGCTCTTTCATTCTTAATTAACTTGATAAAGACATTTTGTCCAAATTGTTCCACCGTGGAACCAAATAAATCTGTAATTTCATAATTTTATATTCTTCATGTGCATAATTTATTTCATGAAATTATATATAAAAGAAAATATCAGAGGATGATGATGCGGAAGGACTGGAGGATTAGGGCAAGAGAGAAAGAGGTGGACCTGCTGAGACTCTGGTGGCTGAGATTCTCTCTTCTCTCTCTCATGTAACCGTTCTGGATTTTATTTCTTTTAAAGGCACAACGTATAACAAGCTCTCATTTTAGGTTTTATTTGGTTTTTGTCAATCCAATCATATGCAAAAAATGGGGCTGCTTTTTGTTTGTACGAAAGCTAAAATTTTTATAGCAAATAATTTGAAAATAAATTTTCAAATTTTTAAATATGTGATCTAAGCTTGCTTATTAATTTTGAATATTGTTATTGGAATATTTAAAAATGGTAATGTCATTTGGAATATCGTTGCAATTTTTCAGTATTTTTGAAGTCTCAGATAAATTGCATGCCTGAAATTTGACATTCCTCCTGACTAAGAATTAATGCTTGTCTTTTATTATTTCTATGCATGTTACCTACAGGGCACTGATTTTTCTGGAAATACCGAAGGTTTGTCAAAGGAAGAGCTGGGCCGCCTTATTGCCTCTCGCTGGACTGGAAATTCTGAGGGGCAGACTGAGGGAGATGATGTTGCAAAGAAGGATAATGATCATGAAGATCATGAAGACCATGAAGAGATACCACCAGACACGCATGATGAGGAACATGATAGCTATGCTTCAGAAACTGATGATGATTCTGGCAAATATGATGATGTTGATATGACAGATGATTTAGATGAGACTTATGAAGATGACGCTAGTTCTTACAAACCTGATCCTGAGGATGAAATGGACTTCTCAGGTTTGCAACTCTTTGCTCCTTTACTTATTTATTTTTTTCCTTTTTGGGTCAATCTTGTGTTTGGAGACTCAAGCTATTATAGTTTAAGTTTGATAAACTCATTTTTTTAATTTAATAAACTTTGTTGTTAGATACTATCTCCCCAAGTAACCCTTCTTGGCTGGAGATGATACAACAAACTGTTCGCAGCATTCTACAACCTGTTAATTTCTTCCAAACTCCAGTGGACAAATCAGGTATATCTTACAGTCCTATGTTATTCTGTGGTAATTTTAATTTTGTGAAACTACAGTGGTATTATCATCTGTTTCCTTTGGGTGTCTCCAGAAGCAGTTCGTGTACGAAAGGAATATGAAGATTCCAGTACCAAGTTGTCTAAAATACAGTCAAGGATATCAACTTTAAATCAAAAGTTAAAACATGAATTTGGTTAGTATGTGATGAACTCCATCTTTATGCATCTTGTAACTTTTTTTTTTCCATAAGCTCACCATGTTGTTTAATATTGCAGGAAAGGAGAAGGAGTTCTATTCATTCTATGATCACTGTTTTGAGAGCAAGCAGAACAAGTTACGAACACTTCCGAATTATCTTTGGATCTTACTCTTTTCTATTTGGAAGTAATTTTTTTTATTCAACTTTTCCTTATATTTGGTAATTCAAATATTTGTTTCAGGTATGTTTACAAAGTCTGCCCTTTCAAACAAGCTTCTCAAGTGGAGGGCCATACAACAACTTGTTTGGGGTACACACTGATGAGATTCTTGAAGCCACCTTGTCAATCTGTTACTTTGTGTCATCTCTGTTTCCACATGTCTGTCTCTCATTTACTCTTTTAGTTTGCAATTGTAAGCTGACTGTTATTTTGTCTCTGTATCTTTTGTTTCTTATGTAATAGGCGATGGGACAAATTCGAGGATTCATACAGAACCATGATATTTTCAAATGGTGAAAGGTGCTGGAATGGGCCTGACAGAAGTTTAAAGGTATATGCACTAATTTTCTTCTACTATAGACATGCATTTTAAAGAAAAAAGAAACATTCATTGAAGAGTGGGTGTCAAGGTAAAAAGAATGTATGGATCCAGTGGCTTGTCTAAATATCTGCAAATTTGGATGTTCTTTAATAGGTCAAGCTGAGATGTGGATTGAAAAATGAGGTTACAGATGTAGATGAACCAAGCCGTTGTGAGTAAGTGATTATTCTCTCTGCTAAGACAAATAAATGTGATTGGATTTGGATAAAAGCTTTCTTGCACTTGCACTCTTCAAAACTCTGAAATGTGTCATCACAGGTATGCAGCAGTGTTATCTACCTCAGCTCTATGCTTGGAAGAAAAGCTTAAGGTAATATTTTATTGGTACACAATTTGAGTTGAAATTCTTTTGTGTTGAATTCTTATGGACTAAACGGATTCTAAAATTAAACAGGAATTGGAAGATAAACTTGAGTCGATGAATAAAGAACAACCACAGAGCCATGATGAACTCTAAACTGCTAACCATAGGGACTGGGATGGATTTGCAACAAATGGTTTTTCTGAGGACGTTAGTTGCCAATATTTAGACAATTTATTCCATCTATCCAAATGTCTTAAAGAGGCGCAAAATGCATTAAGAGGGCAGGTATTTAGAAAATTTTCAGCAAATGGGCTGCTATTTTTCTTTAAATATTCTGGAGCCATTCTGTATAACATTTTTTTTTAATGAGGATTAGATTGAGATTTGGGGAGAAACTGGCTCATTTAAGCTGATTTTGAAATTATTGATGTACTAATACCAGCACTATCTTATATTAAAACCAACTTTAGATTTATGAGACTCATAGTTTGATAATGGTATTTGACATTGTGAAATATCTAAACTAGTAGCATTAAATGAATAAAATTAGAGGCAATTTTTAAAAAAAAAAATTTTTCTTTATATTAAGCTGTTGTACTTGTACAGTGCTACTGTGAACTATTAAACCTTTGTATATCAACTTTTATCCTTTATCTTTTTCAATGGTTCCAATCAAAGTAAAGTAAATTGCATTCTGCTAGTGATACGTTAATGACATAAATGTTGTTTTACATGTGGTGTAACTCTCAATTTAAACGAAGTATTTGAAAAAGGAATATAAAACAGATAAACATTAGAATAAAAGGACTTTATAGAATAAAATAAAGATGTAAGAGCATTCCCCTGAGGCTAAATAAAATGAAGGGGGAAACTTTTGACTAGTTGAATATCTTAAGGGCAGTTTTTGTTGGACTGCCTGTAGATTTGAGAATAATAAAAAGTGGGCATTCATTGCTGTGTGCTTATCAATGTTGCCTGTAGATTTTTCTCAAGTTAAAAAACAAGCCATTTGTTTTTCCTTTTTTGGTAATAGTTGGATATTCTATGATCTGAATCCCACATTCTGTTCTGTTAGGTTTTAGGGGGAAATAACAATATTGGTAGTCGTGTAGTATAGTTTGGAAATGTCATTTTTATGCTGCTTGTGCTTTGTGTTTTGCATTTAATTAACTACCAACAATAAGAAATATTTCTTATTCTTTTGTGGGTCAAATAGAATAGCACCAGAATGCGTGAAAATGCAACGAGGAACTTTTTCCTTTTCCCAAAATTGAACTATTTGGCATTTTATGAAATAAAATTCAAAGTAGAGAAAGAAAAAATGTGAGTTGATGGCTTAGAACCCACAAAAACAGAACCAAAGGGATAAAATTTAACAAAATGCTCCAAAACTAAGTTCTCTACAAATGGGGTATCTATCTATCTATCTATGGCTTTCCTCTCTTCCCATACTTGCAAAACTCATCTGAATTTGGAGCTAAAGAATATTTTTCTACCAAAAAAAAAAAAAAGGAACAATATAAATAAATATAACTTTCTCTAAGCAAAAAAATTAGAGGCACCGAAATTTTTATATTTTTTTTCATTTTTATCCATAGTTTTTTGTTTTTTCATTTGCACCGAAAATTATTTCATTTGTACCGACTTTTTTAATTTTCATTTTTAGAGAGAGAGTTTGTATATTGTAATTTTCAAGAAAAATTTGTTCAATAGCGGTAATGAAGAAGAAGATGAAGGAAAAATTTGCTCGATTTGCTTAAAAACAATTGAGAAAGAAGATTTGCGTGTGACACTTCTATTTTACAGGAATATTTATCATTATCATTGTATTTGACTATGACTTCCTAAACATAGCAATTGCCCATTGTGTCATCTTCAAGTTTAGGATCATTAGAATTTAGGTTATTGTATATATTTGTTTATTAATCATCAATTATCTTTTATCATTCAAATATATAACCAATGTATGTCCAATATATACCGAACTTTATAGCCTTTTGCTCACAACTGTTTTAAGTCGAAAGTATCTCCGAGATATACTCAAGATATGATGGACTTTATAACATTTGTTCATAATTATTTTAGGCTAAAGAAATTTCCGAGATATACCCAAGCTATGCTCAAGGTATACTGGACTTTATAGCTTTTGTTTATAACTGTTTTAAGCCGAAAATATTCCCGAAATATATTCAAGATATACCAAACTTTATAACTTTTGTTCACAACTGTTTTAGGTCAAAAATATTCTCGAAATATACCCAAAGTATACAAAAAGTGCTGATGTAATTATAGAAAATATTTTTTGATAAAATAAAAAAAACATTAAGAGCATATAAAATTGTAATTATTTCTCTTTTTTTTTATATATTTATGAAATATTTCCTTAAAATCAATAATAACATTTAAACATTTTTTATAAGTTTAAGTCACTCATAATTTCTTTTCTCTTTTTTTTTGCCTAAATTTCATAAGACATTTGTCAATCAATGAATAGCTTGATCGATATTCTCACATGTGAAAATAAGAGAAATCTCGAGTTCGAATCATCTTGTTAATATTCACCGATATTGGTGAAAGTTTAACACTTTATATAGCATGTGCAAAGAGAAAACTATCTCTATTATATAATCCACGACCCATATAGCCTCTTAATAAAACAAAAGAAAAAAATTGACAAGAAGCTTTTGCTTAAAGATGTTTTATTTAAAAAAGTTATGAGGTAGACATTAAAAAAATATATTGAGGCTTGAATTGTAAGAACCCATGCATGCATCAAAATTTCTTTTGTGGTTTTTGTATAATATTAAATGAATGAATTCATCATGCAATTGTCAATTGTAAAAAAATATTGCATCAATTTCACCAAACTTCTTTGAATTATATTATTGTTCTTAATTTTTTAATATAACCCTTATTAATATTATCATGAATTTTTATATTTACGTATTCTTAATTAATACATATTAAAAATATATGTATATATAAAATGGAAAGTAGAGCAATGTTTTTATGAATGGAAATACAAAATTAGCCTAAAATTACATTTGTATTGGGGTTGGGTTGACCTAAACTACACACCAATAGCCCACAAAAGATTTTGCTTCTAGTTCAACTCTCTTCTACACCTTCTTCCTCGAGAAATACTTTTCCTCTTTATTTATTTCCAAATCTTACATTAGATTTAGACCCATAGAGAATATAATATTTATAAACCCTTACTTTACTCCTCTTCATTTTGCACTCTCAACGCCTCCGTTTCTTTTACCTTTTCTCGATTCTCATCTCATTTCTCTTATAACGCTATCTGCAATCATATTCAAATACATATATCAGGATGGACAACAGCGGATTTGAGGCTTTTCCGATAGAGAAGAAACCCAAAACGAAGATCGTTTGTACTCTTGGACCTGCATCCAGATCCATCCCCATGATCGAAAAGCTTTTGAGGGCAGGTATGAACGTTGCTCGCTTTAACTTCTCTCATGGATCCCACGACTACCATGAAGAAACGCTTAATAATCTTAGGGCCGCTATGGTTAACACTGGCATTCTCTGCGCTGTCATGCTCGACACTAAGGTACATATCTCCTCTTTCCTATGTTTGGCTGTTGTATCTGATTTATATAAATTTTTTTTCCCATTTCTCTCACCTGGGTTTGTATGCGTTTGCTTATTTGGAATTTTCGGCATCTGGGTATTTTCAATATTTTGGTTTCTTTTGCATTTTATTGCTATCTGATCAGGAGTTAGGGATTTCTAGTTATCCATATGTATCTGAAGAGTTTTCAGTCCGTCTATTTTGTTTAATAGCATCCATTAGGGGTGTATGTATTCAATAAGGATTTTAAAAGAATGTGCTTTTTTCCAATTTTCCTGTGCTTTGTGCGACTTTGTAATTTTAGCTGCCACCCAATCTGGTGGTGGTCCTTTGTTTTAATCTTTTTCATTTTTGGGTGCTTTTTTTCACCCTATACTCTCTTTCCCCAAGGCCCAATCTCTACTGTCTCTTGTCGGCTTCCCTTTTTGATGATTCACTATCCGCTAACTCACTATCATGCAGAAAAAGGTCCTGTTTTTATTTTGTTAAGCTGCAGTTTATTGTTTTCCACCCCCTCCCTCTTTTTTTTTTTTTTTTTTTCCTAAATCAGCCTTTTACTTTGGAATTTGATAGGGTAATCGAATAATCTGAGGTTTAGGATGCTAGCCACTTCAATTTTTTGACCCACATAACTGAACAGTGCATGTTGCAACTACTGAGTAATCAATTCAAGATGGACGTTGTTTAATGTTTAGATATTGGAATACGCAATAGTATTCTTTAGTTTTTCTATCATTCCCCTTCAATTTTTCTAATGTAATTTGGAGTTATTATGGTAAAAGAAACAAAAATGATCCGAGGTTGCTCAATAGCATAAGAGCCCTGAGCATAATAATCCACTTTTTGCATTTTCATTTCTTGCTAATGCAGCTGGTGATTGCCAATTTCTAAACTGCTCCCTTTACATGATAAGAATCTAAAGAGAAACTTACAAGATACGATGGTGTTTATAGTTGTTCTTCTATGAAATATGAGTGAAGGTTCTACATCATAATCAGGGGATCAAACAAAAGAACCTATTTAAAGACTTGTGTATTTTGCATGGTTATAAAAACCAGCCCGGGCAGTTCAACCGGGAAAACTGGGAACGGGCCACTAGACCAGTTGGTTTTGGGGTGGGGAACCGGGGGGAATATGACCGGTGAAAAAACTGGCTACCTGGCTGTCAAACCGTGAACCAGTTGACCTGACCTGTTTTAACAGGTTTTTTCGGGTCTTTTTAATTTTTTTCAAAAAAATTTAATTATTAAATCTAGTTCAACATATCCAATTCAACCGGTTCGAACAAAAAATGGACTCTAAAACTAGATGGGTTAACTACAAATTGGTCAAAGTAAATATATTTTTGAAGACTTAACTCACCCTTATTTATAAGATGCTATATTATATTCTTTCTTATTTTTTTCTATGTAGGATTGTTCACTCCTTTTTATATTTCTTTTCTTCTTTTTTATATTACTTTTCTTTTACAATTTGAGATTTTTTATTGATTATATTTTTAAGTTATATATTACCTTTACATTTAATAATTAATTAAATATTTAGTTATATAAATATATGAAATATGATTTTTTTTCAAAAAAAGTATATGAGAGATGTTATATTAGTATTGTACACTATGAATGACATTTAACAACTTATATTCTATTTTTATTATGTTTGAGACATATTATGTTTTATTATATATGGAATTTGTTATATTTTATAAAAATACTACATACACCGATTCGACCTTAAACCCTTGACCTGCTGGCTTTTTCAGTTCATTGACCGAGCCGGTTTTTACAATCTTGGTATTTTGTGGTCTGCATCTTCATAGACCATATTAGCATTCTCTTATACTTCATTTTGAAATGCTACGAAACTTTCATCCTTTTTTTAGTGGATGGCATTTTATGGTTCCGTTTTAGTTTTCTTCTGTTCATTTTGGGTTCTTTCACGTAAAATCTAATAAATCCAGTGGGCACTTTAATGATTTCATGCATAAAATTGCAGGGACCGGAGATTCGAACTGGGTTCTTGAAGGATGGTAAACCTATCCAGCTAAATCAAGGTCAAGAAATCACAATATCTACTGACTATAGCATAAAAGGTGATGAGAACATGATTTGCATGAGCTATAAAAAGTTGGCTGAGGATGTAAAGCCTGGGATGGTTATACTTTGTGCGGATGGAACAATTTCATTTACAGTTCTGTCCTGTGACAGAAAAGCAGGTTTGGTTCAATGTAGGTGTGAGAACTCTGCATTTCTTGGTGAGAGGAAGAACGTAAATCTTCCTGGAGTCATTGTTGATCTTCCAACCTTGACAGAGAAAGACAAGGAAGATATCTTGAACTGGGGAATTCCTAATCAGATTGACATGATTGCTCTATCTTTTGTTCGGAAAGGGTCAGATCTTGTGGAAGTTCGGAAGTTGCTCGGACAGCATGCGAAGAATATTCTTCTTATGTCGAAGGTATTTATATCATTTCTTGAAATATTTTGAATGTGAATTTTTTTGGTGAAAATTCAATGAGATATCGGGAGGATGAATGAATTGAAAGGCATAATTGGTTGCTTGGAATTTTGTTCTCTTTTGAACAACTTTACCCGTGAATTTATTTATATTTCAGGTTCATTTGGAGATGGAGAGTTTAAGTTAGAGAACTGTTGTTTATAAGATAATCACATGTGCTCTATTGATATTCAGTTTTGCTTTCTAATATCTCATATTGATTTTTCTTTACTTTTAAATCTATCTGGTAGGTTGAAAACCAAGAAGGAGTTGCAAATTTTGATGATATATTAGCAAATTCAGATGCATTTATGGTGGCACGTGGTGACCTCGGAATGGAGATTCCTATTGAAAAAATTTTTTTAGCACAGAAAGTAATGATTTACAAGTGCAATATTCAAGGAAAACCGGTTGTCACTGCAACCCAAATGTTAGAGTCGATGATCAAGTCCCCGCGACCGACTAGAGCTGAAGCCACTGATGTTGCTAATGCAGTTCTTGATGGCACTGATTGTGTTATGTTGAGTGGTGAAACAGCGGCTGGAGCATATCCTGAACTTGCTGTTCGTACAATGGCAAAGATATGCGTAGAAGCAGAGAGCACACTTGATTATGGAGATGTATTTAAAAGAGTTATGGAACACTCACCTGTACCCATGAGTCCATTAGAGAGTCTGGCCAGTTCTGCTGTTAGAACCGCCAATTCTGCAAAAGCATCGCTTATATTAGTCTTGACGAGGGGAGGAAGTACTGCAAAACTGGTGGCTAAGTACAGGCCAGGAATGCCTATATTATCTGTGGTTGTACCTGAGATTAAGACAGATTCCTTTGATTGGTCATGCAGTAATGAAGCCCCTGCAAGGCATAGTCTTATTTTCCGGGGGTTGGTACCAGTTTTATATGCAGGATCAGCTAGGGCTTCTCATGAAGAGACAACAGAAGAAGCTCTGGATTTTGCCATTCAACATGGAAAGGCCAAAGGACTGTGCAAGAGTGGAGATTCTGTTGTGGCTCTGCATCGTGTTGGAACTGCATCCATCATTAAGATCATTACTGTCAAGTGATGATCAAATCAAAGGAGTCAAATTTGATCCCGGATCAAGTAAAGATACTCCGATTATACCAACCTGTTTTCATCTTATTTTTCTTAGCTTTTTCCAGTTTCATTTTGAAATGAACCTCAGTTATCATTGATGTTTTTGCCAGTTTCTTTTTGAGATGATCTCTGTCAATGTCCTTTGCTGGAACTCATTCTTTACAAATTTCAAGGGAAGTATCTTTTTCTCTTCCAAGCTGTGATTCCTCTACTTCTGCATTTAAATGCAACTGTGGTTGCCTTTGGACTAATTTATGAAGTTGTGTTCTACATAAAATTAATTCTGACAAAAGTACAGTTATTTTCAGTTCACAACTTTATGCAGATTCCATCAAATTTTGATAAAATTTGGATTACAAAAAAATTTAATCCAAGATGACTAATTTCACAAAAATTAAAAATGGGGAATGCCAAATAAGTGTTCATTTCATCTGAATTTTCATATTCAAAGAGAAGTTGGTCTTGACATCTTCCAGTTTGACTTGGAATAAGTCGCCTTGTAGACGCATTCCAAGTTTCCAATTAGAAGCAGTTAAAACGGTGAACCAATCACCCAAACCAACCCTTGATGTCAGCCAGATTTTTTTGCCATCCTAATTATCTAAAAATGATAATTGCATGTGCCCTTAACCCCGTACATATGGTCTCAAAAGTAGGGGAAAAAAATGATGAAGGCATGATTATATAGGTAAAAGCAAAATTAGAGATATTATATTAAAGCTTTCACCAATACAGAGTGAGACCCTGTATATTATTTGGTCAATAAGACCAAAGTGATAAAACCAAAACCTCTTAGCAGCATGTAATCTGTGGAAACATATCCAACATTGACTCTCAAAGGTCTTGTCTATGCAAAAAGTCCCATCCACCATTTACAATTCAAACACCCTTTATAATAGCTGTATATATTAATTAAAAGAAGTTGAAATGTAAATTAAAATATTTAAACAAATCTAAAGAAAAAAAAATGCAGATCAAAACAACACAATATGTTTCTCCAAGATTCGACCTTCAGCAAGTAAAACATCATATGTACATCAACAAGGCAACAATACTTTCAAGCAACATAAACAAGGAGAAACTAATATGGCAACTTCGAAGCAAAATCAACTCAATTCTCATCTGTTTGAGAAGCACTTCTTCCCATAGAGGCCGACGAATTGCTTCCACCGCCAGATGATGAGAACAAACTATTGAATGGCCAAGGAAATGAAAACCTTCTCCCATTCTCATTTCTCCCCTCTCCTTCTTCAATGTTATTACTGCTGCTGCTGCTGCTGCTACTATTACTACTGCTCATACTGCTGTTGTTACTACTGTCGTTTTCACTTTCCCTTAGATTGCTGCCGTTGCGAGACCTCTCCAAATCAGATTTGGACTCATCGGCAGGCAACTGAAACCTGCAAACTGGACATGAACTATGAAGTTCCAGCCAAGGCAATAAGCAAGCACTATGAAATTTATGTTTACAAGGCATTTCCTTTGCCTCAGAGCCAACCTCAAAATCATCCAAACAAACAGAACACTGCATAGTATCTTTAACTGTCACAGTAGGCAATGCCTCTATTGCCTCCTTCTGTGCAGGGGGAGTACCATATCTATTTGGATCATTCTCTGCCAAATGCTGCAATAACAAATCCAGACCCGGTCCTACGAAATAATCACCTAATGAACCAATGGGAGTGTGATTCTGGTTTTGACCATTGCTCGAATCATATGAACCCTGAACAATAATAGTACGATTCAAAGGATTGATCAAAATGACACGTTCTCTATCTCCATCTCTATTCCTATCTCCTTCAGAATTCTCTGATTCAGATGCCATTCCAGCTCGAATTCCTTGAAGCAATTGTAATATTGTTGCTGAGCTTCTCCTCCTCCTCCTCCTCATGAATGACTCAAGCTCACGGTCCAATTCACTTTCTCCTCCATGGAGTGCCTCACCATCATCATTGTTGTCATCTTCCTCTTCCAACTCCATTCTTCTCAATCTTCTTCGGCGACGGGGATTTCCCATCATGCCAAGCAATATTGGTGCCCAGAGGGAGAGAGCACGATCCGAACTGAAATCAGAATCAGTGTCCCTTGAGCCACTACTCATTTCTTCTACAAATCCGCTTTGACAAAATGGACATTTGATCTCAATTTCCATTATGGGATTCACCATTTGAGAGCACCTATGACACCAATACCTCGCAGCAATTGCTTCCTCCATTATTTCTGCTTCTGCCTCTACCACCAACTACCCTTTCACAGTCGTATCTGTCACAAGCAAGGCAATGACATCAGCACAAGTCAATCAAACACAATCAACTCTAGAAAAGTAAAAAACCATCTCATCCTGCAACAACTGACATGAAAATTTTGCAATTATTTTCAGTTCAGATCTAAGACAAAACAAAATTCCACCAGAAAATTCCCCACGTGACAAGGGAGCAGAAAGCATTACAGCAACTACATATTCCTTTACAATATAGCTTATGAATTATAAATAGAGGAATATCAAGATCTATCAATAAAATAAAAAAAATTCAAAGATCGCCTGGAAATAAACTTCACCCAAAAATTAGAACCCAGAAAGGAAATTTTTTTTTTTTAAGTAAATCTACGAAAAAATGAAAAAAAAAAAAAAAAGTTGAAAACTTTCATCAAGAAACAAAAACCATCATGTTAAAGCACCAATTATAAAGCAAAATAAAAATTAAAGCATTCTGCCAGATCCCCTACAACCAGAAATTTCGTTTTAAAAAAAAAAAAATGAAGAGCTGAAAAGTTGTGCTTACCAAAGGATAAGAGCCGGAAAGTTTGGGTTCAAGAAATGAAAGGAAGAAAGCTGAGAATGAATATTCAAACAGCAGAATACCAGCAACAATAATTATAAATCCTTAAGGTAAAAAAATTGAAAATAGAAATCTTTATGAGGAACCAAAGGAAAGTGGAAGAAACCCACAAATAAATTAAGGAAAAAGAAGGGGGGGAAAAAACCCCAAACAGAAAGATCTGGAATAATTGCCAGAAGCATATAGATTTTATTATTTGAATAAATAAAAAAATCAACAATAAGAGTTGAAGAATACGAAGATGAGGCTATTTGAAATAGACCCGCAAAGAAAATTAAATTAACATATCAAAAGAAAAGGTCTCGAATAATCAAAGCAGAGATTAATAAATTACCAGAAAGATGAAATGAAGGTGAAGGCGAATATATGAGTAGATTTTGTGTTGAAAAAAAGGGGAAAAGAAAAGAAAAGGAAAGGAGAAAAACAAAGAGCCACCCACCAGCGATCGAACAGCTAAATTGACATTGTAGAGACAAATACATACACAGATTACATTAACAACTAAACCGCGTCCTTTTCTTTCTGTATTTCTTGCTTTTCTGTCAGCTTTTTCTTTTTTTATTTTAATTATTATAAAAAGTGTTAATTATTCTTTCTTACATAGTAATCAATAATTATATTGTTGATTTTCTCCCCCCACCCCCCCCCAAAAAAAAAGATAATTATTATTTTGTTCATACGCCTTGCCAAGGCGGCTTAACTAAATCAATGCCATTCCTTCACAAATTAATAAATGAATCACATTTCTAATCGTATATATTTATAGAAATTTCTTGTGTTAAAATTGAAGGATTTTTATTTTAATTAATTACATGGCCAGGACTTTTTCATTGGACAAGTTAAAACTAATTACTACAATATTTTTTTTTTTTTATAAATTTGCTCCTTCCTATTATACTCTTCTTTTTCAAATTAAACAAGTGTCTATTCCCGGGAAACATGTTCTCTTTCATATTTAATCAGATTTCGTTCCTTCTTGATGTCTTTGTTTGTTTTTCTTCTCATTTCATAAAAACTCATCTTGTGCTTTAGGATTTACTGAGAAATTAATTGAGATTCAATTTGTCCTTTTTGCTTCTGTTTCACAGTACGATTTTTTCTGTTTGTTTCCGTATTACAAGGATTTTGTCTCTTCCCATTGATGTTGGGTTGCTTTGTCCGGCGGTTTTAAGAGGGCATAATAGTTCCTTTTTGCAAATTTTGCTGTCGGTGTCATTTATGCTCCGGTTGCCTCTTAGTCAATTTCACGCATTTTTAACCTAGTCTCTCTCTATTCAATACCCATCCTCCAATTTCACGCCTTTTTAAACCTTGTCTCTCTATTCAATCTATTTCTGTCAACCACAAGCATAAGCACAAGAAGAGGCCA
This sequence comes from Balakata baccata, assembly GCA_949630135.1. Classification (NCBI taxonomy): domain Eukaryota; kingdom Viridiplantae; phylum Streptophyta; class Magnoliopsida; order Malpighiales; family Euphorbiaceae; genus Balakata; species Balakata baccata. The sequence continues at coordinate 69,344 of CATIWF010031742.1, forward strand.
TTTTGTACAGCGGGCATGTTTTAGTTTTTTTTTTGTTTTACATTTGAGATATACATCTTGCATTTTTGCTTATTTTTTCAAATTTTCAAATTTTCTTCTTTACATAGCAAAAGTGATGATACTAAAACTTTTTTGCCTAATTTTTTCCATTTTGAGTTTTTTTTTTTTTTTTCTAAAGGGAATTGATATATAAGCAAAAGCAAGAATTCTAACGGCACTTTGGTGAATGATGGATTGAAAAGGGGGCTATTTGAATTGTCTCATGATCATCATCGTGAATTAGTGGCTAAACTCAAAAAGATGGCACCGCCTAATAGAAGAGCAGTCCTGATGTTTCGAGCAAGGTGTTGTTGTTCTATTGGGTGATTGGAAGTTTTTAGACAAAAGAAGATCGAGAAATAGGAGTTTCTTTAAATGCTTGTTAATTTTATAGGCATGATGATGTAGCTAATACAGGAGTAGAATCATAAAGGAGAGAGCAGTGTCTTCTCCAATTGATCTTCTGAGGAACTGCATGGTTGTTAAATGAATTACATTTGTGCAG